>MU899319.1:0-10979 GCA_036418205.1 Ostertagia ostertagi | reverse complement strand
TATTGTAAGGTTAGGGCGGAAGTGGTGTAGTGGCAAGTGGCGCGCTTACCACGCGAGCGGTCCGGGGATCAAATCCTGGGTCGTGAGTCGCCCGGGCCAACCAAGCCTTCCATCCCTCCGGGGTCGGTTAATTGGTACCAGACTTCTGGGAGGATAAAAACACTGACTTGTACATCGGCTGGCCCCCGCAAGTCATTGTATAGGCCACATCGCATTCAAACGCCACTACGAATGTACAAATGGAAGTAGAATGCGTGCCGCATCCCAAAAAGGGATTGATCAACGGCCAATGCTTTACGAAACGGAGTGATAATTTCAATTTCTAATTCAGAAATTGTGTGAGGAAATTCACTTTTGATGCATAATCAAGCGTTACGAGAGCGAGGAGCTAGCATTTGTAGGGCGACCGGCAAGGCCATGTGCAATAGAATAATGGGCTAAGGAAGTGACTCCTCTGAGAGCTGCTTAGTCAGCGTTTCAAGTATGACGAAACTTTGCAACACACAAGTTGGTAAGGCCTATACCTATTCAATTTCCACTACAGAAGAAAAGTGGAGCTGGCCGAGAACGTCTGGGTGACTTAAAATGGTGGTTTTGAGGTAGCCTGGGTTTTTCTTAGAAACTGACACAGATTCCGAATAAAATGGGATATAAATATCTCAATTCATTCAAGGCGATGAGTTAGTAGGAAATTCCGCCCAGAATTATGGTGTTCCGAGTTGTAAATGTGTACGCTCCTCACAGTTTCAATTTTTGCGTTCTTCGGAATATGGAGAAGATTTTGCGAATTTCCACCGCTATGTAGTTCAGGTGGATTCAGTTGTTTCCATCGGCCACGATACACATTAATACAAATTTCTTACAATAGTGTTTTCAACTTTTAACTATCACCTAAAAGGTGGCAAGCCAAGACATTGGTCATTCTGCTGCCTTGCCCTTCTGACAACTTGTGAGAACCCCCTTCATGCGGCCAGCGAATCTTTTGGCTTTATCAGGCGAAGAGCGATTAGCTCTCAGACGTCTAACCTCTATAGCGACCTGTCAACGAGTATTAGAGCCAAAAGCGATACAAATTCGCGATAGCGTCGCCATCAAACGAGTCGCCGGCGCTCAGCGACGGCGTACTCGGTCTGCGCCCGCCACCGTAATCCGCTTTCCACATAAAGGACGTCTTCGGAACATGTGCCGTATGCCTAAGGAACTACTTGATTGCCTTAGGAGAGAAATCATAAGAGAAGAAGTTATTCTGTTTCTTACGCGCCAATCTGCTTATTCTTCATCCAAGGACGTGCAAACCATTACCATGTGTAAAACACATACGTAATAGTCGTAGAGAATGATATAAAGTGGCTTATGCTATCGTCATTTTGAATTTCTACAAAAAGCGACCTTTCTTAATGATTGATAATCTGGGAATCATATTGAATTGGAGTTGTCGCAACGAATGGGTATCATTGGAAACGCCTCTTGAAAGGGTCCCTTCTATCTAAGGTGGCAATAAGCACATATCTTCTTTCTTCACGGTGAATTGCTCAAGTACAGCAGTGATGTGAGTAATCGTGAAGCACTTTCAGTCAGGCTGATCAGGCGAATTCAAAAAGCATGGTAGCATTAGCTCTTGGGGCACAGGCACGCCGGCCTAACCAACATCAAAGGTCGGCCGTAGGAGGGATTGCGGTCTTAAGATAACGCCGGAGGGCATGGAAGACGCACAGGCGGTTCATAGGATGTTATACGCGTTAACCTTCCGCTGTGCAAGAGATGTTACCCATTTTCGAGTTACGTTTGGGTGTTTATTAACTGCTGTTTTACGCCCGCAGTTCGCGTTGCGAAAGTTATCACAAGAATGAGTTGTGGGCAAAGCTTTCGTCCCAGCCGGGATCAAGATCAGGATATCACGACAATCCGCTGGGGTGAAAGTTTTGCCCACAACTCAGCATTCTTGTGATAGCTATGCAAAGAATCGCAACAGTTTCCTATGCTTGAGCATTCAGTAATATAATGGAAACAAAGCAAAATGAGGGGATCTTATGGGACCTGGAGCAGCTCCCAATGAAGGACTGACATTCCTTCAGCATTAGCAACAGTCCTCATTCTGCCCTCCTAGTGCAGTTGCAATTTGTTCTAGTTGAAAACACATATTAAGTTGGATGATATACGTCCTCCATGAAGCTTCTTCTTGCCTACTGGCGAATTTCTGCAGTAAAGCTGTGAAGTAGAGCTTTTGGTTAGGCTTCTGTCAGCCTAATTTTTTTTGAAGAAAAATCTCAAGCCAAGTTTCTCTAAAAGTTCTAAAGAGGCAAGCATTCATGGAGTTTTGAAGACGAAATAAAACAAAACGGTGACACGGATCTTTCAAGAATTCCTGGAAAATCCAATGTTTTTGAAGTTCCAATCAACGTCACAGATTGCCATTAGTTCCAAATACTAGTTTTCGATTCTTAACTGCTGTTTTTGGCCGCAGTTCGCCTTGTAAGAGTTTCAAAAGACTGGATTTTTGTGAACTGTCCTTCAAGTGCCTAGGATGAATGTATATTTTTCAAAATTGTCTTCAATTGGTTCTAACACGGGCTGTGACTCGAGCTCGCCAATCTAGTTTCGATAATTGCTGAAATACGCTACTTTTGCATCAAGTTCGTGTTCACATTTGAGTATTCGATGTGCAAATGTTTATCCGTTCCACTGGTTCTTATGAAAGAAATGAAAGAAGGTGAATCATAAACATCATTTCTATTTCTCCCTTCTGCTGAGCTTGCCCTTAACAAAGAACCCACTGGTCTTTTTCAATCGATGAGAAACTGCTTGGCTGATGTTAAAAAATTTTCCTGCTTTGCGCTGGGAAAATCTGAGCTCAGGTTCCGGTAAAATGGTTGGATCGACTCCACTGCAGATTCTTCACGTGTAATCCAACTGCATGATTTCGCTGCTCCAAGTCAAGATTAAAGGCAGCGATTACGATAATTCAAGAAGGGTTTAGTGTGACGTGGTGGTGCTCAATGGTACGCCAGTAGCGAAAAAAGCAAAAATCCGTCAAGAAAACGCAAAACGGGACCCCTTTTTTGGCCGTTGGTTTTCACTCATGAACAGCTCAGAAAGTGGACGTATGAACGAGTTCACCGCAACGCGTTTGATGGCACCATGCCAAACACGCTTTAATCGAGATGCTCCATTTGCGCCGCTGCTGGCAACGCAGCTCGTCCAAATCAACAAGTAAACTAGTGGGCGGATCGCTTTTGGGGGCGGAGCGCTTTCGAAGTCCTGCTCAGCAACCAGCGCACCTTTCGTTGTGAAAGCGCCACATCTCGCTTCCCTGGCAGCCAAGTAACTGATTCGTGTGGTGCATATGCTTCCCGATGCGCTCCAACTTAACACTTTTTCACTATGCCCCTGATAACGGTCGTTGACGTCACCAAACAATAACGCTTGTACCATCGTGATCACTGCCTTTGAATTCAATGTGGCAGTCGTCCAGCGTTTTGTGCTTTTCAAACACACATCAAAGTAGGAATTGTTGGGTTATAGTTAGCATGCAGTATGGGGGCCGTTGTTGTTGCTGCTTGTTTTGCCACGTCTGCCTCCTTAAACGTCTCAAGTAAAAAAATAAACAAGCAGGTGAATAAATAAATGAACAAATAAACGCCAAATATCAATGCCAAATTAGCCGAGCACCCCTGCGCTGCTGTTGATATGAAGAATGATCTGCTCGCTACCATTATGTCGAACGGCTTTTTATCATCAGTCCTACTTAACGCTTCGAAAAGGCTCTGCAGGTCAGCCACGCTTCCGATGTGCACTCTAACTTCGCTAATAACGCTACAGATCCGCAACCTCTCACTCACCCCGCCTCAAACTCAAATCACCGGCTATTTGCTGCACGTTTAAAAGCACCAAAACAATTTGCCGTCATTAGGTTGTTGTATGAACAGTGAAAACAAGAAAAGACTGGATTTCTTTGTTAGCAATTCCGAAGCGCATATCTGTGACCTAAAGTGCTGAATCAATATTTAGGTCGATCGGATTAGAAACCTTTCAGGAGCCAAGAGATAAGGCAGCCGTCTTTGTCTCTCAGCATGTTGCCTTGTCCTAAGTTAGACACCCATCGTCGAAAGTCTTGTTTGTTTTCATACAAAGTTTTTCGCCAGCCCGAGTCACCCGTGAAGACCAGTTTGTCGAGCGCGACGCGAACTTGCACACATTCTGTCAAGACCAATTAGCCTCTCCCCGGCGGTCGACCGTTAGATCTCAGAACTGTATTATTGTAGCGCGTAGCCGAATCGCCACTCGCGAAATTAACCAACACCTCCCGGCACGGCTGACGGCTGGAGAAGAAATAAATTAGAGATAAGTTACGGCGAGTGGATGCGCACTTTTCACGCGATTCTGTTCGCTGCTAATTCACCTCTAAGCTGTGGCTTTACGGGGTGAATAGCGAGCAAATGGTCACAGATAAGAGCCTGGGGCGGAAAGTGGTGTAGTGGAAAATGGCACGCTTACAACGCGCACGGTTCGGAAGCGAATCCTAGGTCGTGCGCCGTCTATGCCAACCGACCCTTTCCATTCTCCAGGATCGCATTGGTACAGATGTGCCTGCGGAGGATGAAGCGGCTGACTTCGAAATTATTCTGTATAGGCCAAAAGAATCATTCAAACGATACTACCAATGTACAAATGGAAGTAAAATGCCGTGCCGCATCCCAGAAAGGAATTGATTAACAGCAAAAGCTTTATCCTTTCAAAGAGCCCCATCCCTCAGTGTTTTTGCTTGTCTTTCGAGCTTCTTATGGAAAGGCTGACTGAGGAACTAGCCAATTCTTTCAAATTGGTCAAACTCTTCAGCAGGTTGGGTGCTACCGTTCGCACATAGGTGAGAACAAAAAGTGCTGTGTCTCACATGGATACCAGCACAACAGCGGGAAAATGAATACGGATGGTAACGCCACAGAATAAGACCCAAAAAACTATTAGTGAGTTTGGCGAAGAAGCAAAACGCTTTTTTTACAAAAGCGACAAGTGGTAACTCTTAGTAACAAAATAAGTAACATGGCTGATTCGTAACAGGCTAGAAAAGCATAGATATGAAAGGTTCTTGAACAGGGCTTCGAGAGCACACAACAGCGTGAACGTGGTTTTCTGGGCTTTTTAGGGGTAATGCCGACTGGTGTAGGAAGTTGTGTTCGGAAGCAAATCTGGACTCCACTCTGTGAGTGGTTGTTCATTGAACTTGCTATCTTCCCCAATGGGTGTGAGTTTAATCAGCCCAATCGACGGGGCCAGAGGATATTGAAAACTTGAAACCTGAGCGATGTGGTAGAGGCCTCGGTCACTGCTCTACCGATACCCCATAGAAAGCTATGAAAAAGAACACGTGAAGAGGCAGACATTATTTTTTGCCGTTTTGATTACATGTTGTTTATTTGTTGTTGTTGTCGTTGTTGTTGTTGTTGTTGTTGCTATTGTTGTTGTTGTTAACTGCTGGGCTTCGTCATCGAACTACTAGTCATTACTATGGATGTTTTACTTTCCATTTTATTATTCCAAATATTTTAGTTTTGTTTCTGTTGACTATATGGCCATATGGCCATGCTTGCCACACTCAACGAGGTTATTCCTCGCTATTTCGCTTCACTGCCTTCCTGCGACAGCAGCCTACGATTGCAAGGGACAGTGCTTTCAACAGTTATGGTATGTGCTGGCGCAATGTAACCTCGGGGCGGGGGGGGAGAACAGCACTAAAGTCCATGGAGGACTAAGCCTAATGTAGAGGAACGAATTCTGGAACGAATGAAAATTGCTTACGCAGCTCGGTTCTCCCTGGGTTCCTTCAAAGCTCAGTCTCAAAGCTCAAAACCGTTTTCGTGAATCTGACGCAGTGTTACAGGCTGCCCCCCCCCGGAGCAACAAGCACACAACAAGAACGCCGAATTGCTTTTTCTCGATTCCATGATAGACAGCGCTTCAGCCACGCGTGGCGAAAAATAAAAACACGCACGTGTATACTCGCCCGCTTCTCAAAATACTGTAGCCGTAACTTCGCACTCGCGTACGAACTTAGCCGTGATAGAAATGCATGGCGCATCTCAAAAAAACAGATGATGCTAAATATTCAATTAGCCTCTTTTCACCCTATACTATACTTTTATGTTTTTCGTTCAAAAAATCAATCAACTGATTTGACTACGACGCTAGGACTCATGAGGAGAATCGCTCCGCTCTGAACCCTAAGCTATTGCAATTGTGGTATAAAAAGTCAGATTTGAAATGATGCGATGCAGGTGACTGAGTTTTTGCAACATCAGCCCACACACGCCGATTTAACGGAAGATCTCATTTCAGTTTTCTAGTTTTTTGTTCTCAGTTGCGAGTTCAAAATGATGACATCGCACGCGTAATGGCTTCGCCAGGATCTATGACCCAATGATGTCTCCGCATTGAATTTATCACCACCACTCAACGCTGTCACCAAGTATGCGGGACTTCTCTAAACGGGGGTCCTGTTTGGAATGGCATCGTGAAGTTCAGGGAACCACGATGTGTAATAATTGCCGTACGGCGGACTACTTGAGCTCGGTCCTTTGAAGGGAGGAATTTCACGATTAGAGTGAAAGTGGAAGGAGGAGCACTCACCTAGTTGAGGACCGGCGGACCTCCTGAAGGTGCCGCAATTGGCACCGATGCGGAGTCGCCCTCGACGGCCTCTACAGGGCTCATTTCTTGACGCGTTGGCGGGGTACGCCCACCGATTATCTAATCACTCGCCGCAGGTCTATACGTGGGAGTGATTAGATAGCAGAGAGAGCGTAGTGTTGAAGAGGGCACAGCGATGAGAGTCGCATCAATGCGCAAATCAACGGGCAAGGAAGGGGTCCCATCTCAGGGTTTCGGGCCGTTTCTCATGATTTTGCCATTCTTTCGGTAGCTCACTCACCATCTCCTAACTTTACCATTACTTTGAAAAGGTTGCCTTTCCAACGTAAATTCTGCCTTCAAGCCGCCTCTCATTCGATGCTCTCGTCTGCGCTTTCTCGCCTTATCAGCGGCTTATGAACACTAAGATCTCACACATTCAAACTTTTGCCACTTTGTGGTTGGCTTACCCACGTTGGAGTTCCTCTCTCCCTCACAAGGCTTATGCTAAGAGTAATAGGGCTCTGAGCTTCTTTCTTGGGATTTGGAGCCGAGCCGAACCGTAGAACGAAAGTTCAAGGGAGTCTGTCAACCGTGAATTAGCTGGCCATCCTACTCGAAAATGCACATCGAACACGTCTATTATTTACTAATATAACTTGCGCAACGATAGCTGATAGATCGTTTGAAAAGTAATAGAAAACAGATTTAAAATGATGGACGGCCAAAGCCAAGGCAGACGATTAGAAGGCAGATGACTGGCTAAAGAAATCGACTGGCATGAGCACCGGTAAGACGGGCAGCCAAGCAGAAAAAGACAAGCGGACACGGTGCATTTAGCACGCGTCTAAAAAGGTGATTAATTCACGGATAGGAGATTTGGATATGAACAGAAAAAATATGATTCAGCAAGAGTCTATAGCCCAGACTCGTTGGAAGAACACGAGGACATCCCCATTCAGCCGGAAATGTACTAACAGAGCTCATTTTTGGTGGGGAAACTTCTAGCTAAAATTGGGATCGTATCCTCCCTCTCTACGAATAGCATTACTCATTACTGTGGGAAACTGAGAGAGCGAACACGTGAAAAGATCTGCGCGATAAAGGCAAGTTAAGTAAAGGTTATGTTATCAAGTGGACAGCCTTAACTTACGAGTAAAGAGAAAAGGACTAGTGGAAGCTGATAGGCAGCCCTCAGCTACACTATTCAGCTCCACTGAATGAATCCTTCCTCTGGACACTGGAAATGATGCCCTTAAAAAGAAACGATAATGAAGCTGCTCAAATCGAATAGCCCCTTGAAAGTTTTTAGTGATATCTATGTCTTCCAAAGGCATTCAGAACAAGCTGTGAGGCAGGAAAAGGATCCATCGAGAAACACGCACGATCGCCACATAGCTTATTGACTTGCTGCCGCAAGGAACTTAAGGTGATGAATTCACGCTACTTGTAACTCAACGGTACCAGCCCTCAGCCTTCGAGCGTTTACGTGAGACGGGGAATTTAATGAATTTTTCAAATTAAATTCGAGGCCTAAATGAAGCTGTTCAAAATTTTTGATATGAGGCGTCTAACTTCTTGTTTTTGTATTAGCCTCAAGCACAAAATTAGAAAAAAAATAAATAAGCAAGTATATTCCTGTTGGCCCGGGCGACTCACGACCCAGGATTTGATCCCCGGACCGCTCGCGTGGTGAGCGTGCCACTTGCCACTACACCACTCCTCCCTCCCATACATTAGCTGAGCAAGAATTGCATTGCATTCAGTTAACTGCAAAAGGCCGAGCGGGCTTCCGGAGGCTGATCGATATAGGGCTTTTTGAAAAAACTGACTGAAAGAAAATACCAAAGATATAGCTCTGATCGAGAGAAGAGATAAATTATTCAAGTTCAAAGTAAATAACAGCGACCCCCAAGGAAGCCATAGAAAAGCGTTTTGGGCATAAACTCTATAAGGTTGCGTAAGGAACTTCGAAGAAAGCGCTAAAGAACGGTTTCTCAAGGAATTTTGTGTAGTAATTGATTTTCTGCGCTACATCACACTTCGGCTATGCACACATACTGTAAAAACTTGACGTTGTGGAATCCACGAATATGGAATGTGCCGCGGCCACCGTGCGGCGTCGACGACAGCCGTCGTCAGCGCCAGCGATGTCGATTCATCAACGCCGACGTTCACGTCGACGTCGTCTTCTCCTCAGAGTGGAAAGAAAACGCCATCAGGGGACGGTTCCGCATTCATAAGACGGACATGTAGAATGGTACGGTATAAATACATAGTTACTGTTACTGAAATCGCAACGACCATAAGACTCACCTAAAGGATTGGACCTTTTGGGCGGAAATACCGTACAGCTACCAACACTGAATGCCCCAGGTATTGATTGCTCCCACGGGCCGCACTAGCCCATGAAAGTTGTATGATTGATAACTCCGATGGGAAATATGACTGACCAGACCGTTACCAGTTATTCACGTTGCCGTGCGATCTCTCCTATTTTTTGTTCACAGTCAGCGATCAACCGATAGGGCAAGAAAACGACAAATTGTGATAAGCTGAGATGAACGCTCGGAACACTCGGAAATGGTGAAAACTTCCTCGTCTTGTTGCTTTGATGTGCCGCTGGTTAGCATTATTCCTTGTCTGTCATGTCAGAACAATTTATCGACAGGGGCGATAAAAAGTGATAAAAAGTGCATGAGAAAGAAAAGAAGAGGGTTATAGGTGTGCACACGTCTTAGAAACCAATTGATTTTGTAGAGCTCATAGAATAGAGGGTGGGTTATTCCATTTCCGTTCGGGAAGGTAAGTTGGATCCGACCTGCACTCGCTTCCGCGAAAGCAGCAGAAGCTCATCCCGCTGCTTACTCGTCACGTTTCATTTCTGCTCCCTGACGTTGGAACTCAAGCCCGAGCGCTTCACGTCAAGTCAGGGTGACGGGAATGGGATGAAGGGTAGGAATCCCTGGAGGCATCAGAATCCTCCGATTGGCCATTCATAGATGGCTTATACCCGCCAACAGATGCGGAATAGATATTGTTGTGGACAGCTTTCAGTTTTTATTTTTTTGTGAATACATGGTTAGAAGAAAATGCTCATTAAAAGTAAGAGGGCTTTACGAATAGGTATGCAAAATCTTTGGGGCGGAAGTGGTGTAGTGGTGGCAAGTGGCACGCTTACCACGCGAGCGGTCCGGGGATCAAATCCTGGGTCGTGAGTCGCCCGGGCCAACCAAGCCTTCCATCCCTCCGGGGTCGGTTAATTGGTACCAGACTTGTCTGGGAGGATAAAAACACTGACTTGTACATCGGCTGGCCCCCGCAAGTCATTGTATAGGCCACATCGCATTCAAACGCCACTACGAATGTACAAATGGAAGTAGAATGCGTGCCGCATCCCAAAAGGGATTGATCAACGGCAAATGCTTTATCCTTTATCCTTTTAGGCAAAAGCTTACCACAAGAAGAAAGAAATATTATCTATCCAGCGATTACTACAATGATCACAAGTACCTGACAATGGGAGATTGAGTACCTAGCAGGTCGCACCTAGAAATCACCACTTCAACGATCAGCTGAGGTCACGTTTTCAGCAAAAAAAAGAACTGTGAGAGTTGGAAACACGCAAAACGACGATTGTACGCATTATTGTCCAGTTGAGTAGAGAAAGAGCAAAGAAGTAAATGGAAGTTAACTCAGCTGAGAAGATCCGTGAAGGCCCGCCTCTCCTCCATTACCTGCCTTGTGCCCATGGTTGGCTGATTTGATTACAAAGGTCTTGAACACCGTGGATCGACAATAGATGAGAAGACGGACGCAGGCATACGTTAATCTTGCTAGATAGCTGGGCATTGTTACCCACCTGAGATTCCGTAAACGTTCAGTCACACCCAAGGCTGAGAATCAGGCAGCTTGGCCTGATTGGATGGAAGAGGAATATATGAGAAAATGCAGAAACTTCTAGAAGTGGGCATATGTTGCATTCCTGCGCCAGAGAGTTCGTTGGTAGAAAAGCAGGAGTAAGGGATAAGGGCAAAAAGTCAATGTAAGGGGCCTGAACTCAGAACTTGAGAAAAGGTGAGTTCATCATGTTAAGGAGCCTTAGGTTACTGTCAGATGTTGCCATTTACGCCTAATGAGCGCATATATCCAACGTAATCGCTTCTTGGTGTTAGCGCCGCGGTCATTTTCGTCGCACATAAAACAATCCACTCAGCTCCGTCCCCGATCCGCTCGCTATTTTGCCGAGTGTCTGATGGCACAATTTGTCGCGATGGTAGTAGATGGATGAGAGCGATTGCGATCGTCCTTCCATCGCGCGCCCGCATCGCCCGAAAAAACCCCACCCTCCAACG
>MU899311.1:0-12803 GCA_036418205.1 Ostertagia ostertagi | reverse complement strand
GGGTCAGCGGACGAGTCGCAGCGCGTACTGTAGTGATTTCGCGTCAAGTTAAATAGAATGTACCATTGCACGTCCTACATCGCACATCACGCGCTGCGACTCGTCCACTGACTTTGCCTTCTTGCCGCGCGACGGGCCTCCTTGTCGGGTACCCGGCAATTTTGTCCCTCCCCTGCGACATGTACTTGTTTTGCATGTCCTTTATGAGTGAAATCTGTTCTGCTGAAATCATCGACTAGAGTTGGCATACCTTGAAATCATCAACTTCTCAGAAATTATTTTGCTAGGGTTTCAACAATCTTCACCCGAGAGTTGGTGTTTACCCTACACTCGCGCGTATTTGTAGTTGCAGGCTGTAGATGCAAAAAAACCGATAGACCCTCACTTTATGCTCATGCTTATTCGAATAATGACGACTTACATCTACAAATGTCCCGAGGTTATAAGAAGAGAGAAGTTGGGGAATTCCAACGGGAAGTATTTGGTCGGGTAACAGTTTCTTAGGTTCTTCTGATATTGAACAAATTAACATATTCTTACCGTTCTCCATTTCATTTTGAGGGATGGGTTCCAAGTCACCACCACATGTGCTGTTTTATTGCGGATCTCTAAGGCCCGTCCTCGTCCCTCTGTCCTGTCGTCCCTCTCTCAGCGTACGCATTCCTGTGAAAGTTCTAAGATACCCATCCTAGGAGGGCTTCACACATCCACATCAGGGAGTGTGTCATTATTATCGGTCCACTTAGTTTGTTACTCAAACTGTTCACGGTTGGATGAATGCTTAATAATTTCTGCAAAACAGGTTGCTGGCGTTACGCGCAACTGCGACACGTGAACGGGAAGTGATAATGGCTCAGCTACAAGACCTGCCGGCGTGGGTTCAGTTTCCGGACACAGAACGAGTTGAATGGCTGAACAAGGTAGGTGTAGATTTGTTTATGCCATTGTTTTGAATTTGCTGAATGTCTGAGAGCCCTTATTCTCATCTCAGTAATTGGGAATAGCTAAAGCAAACCCTATTTTTCATTGCCTGTTTTCTCTGGACTTAATATCTTTACGAATCGTCTGCCATAGCCGCGAATTTGATGTAGCCCATTTGTCAACAACACCATTTCATATTGTGGCTTTTCACTGCATCAAAGGCTCAATATAAGGACCATTCACAGAGGTGCAGGTTTCCTAGTCAACTAAGGAAGTTTTCAGGATGTGGGGCGTTTTTTCAAAGCACTTTCCGGCATTTTGAAGGAAATCACGTAGACTACAAAACAAACTTACACTGAGCCGAGGTCCATTTTACGCTGAGCGCCGCCTGTGAGGGCCAAAAAAGTTTTGAAGTAAAATGTCACAAGATTCAACTCACGCCCGTTGATGACAAGAGTTTTTGCATTTTTGGATTGGACATGCCAAATGTTCTACAAATGCCCAAGCGCCAATAGTAAGGGGTCCATGCTCAACTCACGACGGCTGGATTCTCTTCCACTCGATCCACAACATCTCTCGAAAGCTGTAAAATCCACCTTCTTCAAGTTATTTTTTCAATCATTTTTTTTAAAACCTGCTAGAAAACCTGGTTTGAAAAAGCGTTTCACACTATGAAAAACCTTCACTGTCAGTCATTGCTATCGGTATGATACTCAGGAATTTGAGTGACTATGTAGGAAAGGTTATTAGGTTCAAGCTGGCCAATCGAAATGAGGTTTACATTTCCAAAATATTTCTTTACAATTTTTCGGGCATGTTGTTGCGAAAGGCGTAAGAGCAAAATCGCTAGGGAGCCGATCCCATGACCTCTTGCTCGTGAGCCCAGACCACTACCCTGCACTTTTCATTTTCACAATCAAGCTCAAACAATCTTGCAGTGATCGAAAGCATCTTTGAGCTCAGCGTCCCATATGCGCATAAAAATGTACAGTTCATTTCATTAGGTCGGATGACCTTTCCTGATACGGTAGTGCTTTCTTTTCTACTTGCTTGGGGAGATGGTGCAATGAAGTGGTCGCCGTTGCAGTTGAAAGAGGTGGTAAATAACGTATTGGTGAAGAAAAATCAAGGGAATTGGCCTAGAGCCGCGAAACGGAACCCCATTCTGCCCGTCAATTTCCGCCTCTAGTCCAGCCAACCATCAGGGAGAATTGGTTAGTGCTTGTCAATCCCAAAAGCCAGCACCGCGCCAACAACGTGCTTTGATTGATATCCTATTAAATAACAAAGTAAAAAGCAGCACGCTTATGTTATCGTCTAACTACCTAGGGCAGGGCTCTTCATGAAAATGGACAGAGCACCACGGCTAGGCCACCACGGGTGCGCCCTTTGCCGCGAAGCGCCACTTCTCGATCTCTCAAAAACTCGGCCTCATTTACAGTAGGCATATTTCGCTACTTTAACAGCCAGTTTTCGTACCGTCTGCCTTTATGGAGAGAAACCACAGGACCGTGCGATGTCACGGTTTCCGCAATATCATGGCTCTTTGTTTCCTATTCTTCCAACTGAGTTAGTGGGACAGTAGAGATAAGGGGACAATTCTCACTGCGATTTCTCTTCTGTAGACCATCCGTGAGGTTATTTCGCTCAAACACTACTTGCAGGTTATCCATCAGTTATGGCCGTATGTTGGCGAATATGCAAGAGTATTTATGACGACTTTGTCCATTCCCAAAGTCAAGGTACCCTTCCCAGTTCTTGTGGTGCACAGTCTAAATAACTTTTGGTGTTTTGAACAGTATTTATCGGCAATGAACGTGAAATTTCTATTTCTGATTACCAGATCATCTACCACTTGATTGCTTTCTACAAGAAATGCTTTTCTGGATTTCCAATCGAATCTGCTCGTAATTACTATAAAAATTTACACCAAAATCCTACTTTTACTCAGCTGGTTGCACAATTGTTACATCACTAATGTGTGCAGTAGCGGGGTGGTCCGTTGTGACTTGGCACTTTGATGGCAGTTCATAATCTCGATTCTGTCACACTTTTACACTTCATAATTCTCTTCACTTTTGCTTGCGTTATTTGACAAAGCCTGAACCACGCCCGGCGAAGGTCTCGCTTTCTCAACATCAAAGAAAAGTGATATAGGTATGATGATGATTGTTGAATATTTCCTTCAAATTTTCTAGTACCTTCCTCTCCAATGTAGGCGATAGTGGTAGAAGGAAAAGCGAATTCTTTTAAACTTCATGAAATATCGATTGATTGTGCTGCAACGGACGACAATTTAGGCGCAAATGCCGAGTGTGTTCAAGAATTTCAAATTCACAAAATGGATATGGGTTGCATATACCGTGTGGATCGAGGAACAAGGTAAGGTTTTAGAGTTCAAGAGAGAATGTTGACCTTACTTATTATGGTTGTCTACTTCTGGATTTGGTTTCAGGTCTACACGACAAACGTCGGTCGAGATAGGATCATCGTCGATATGGATGTTGCGTATGCAGGTGATGCCGACTTCACTGTATCGTGTTGTGGATGTTATGCTGGTGGGCATGAATAATATTCGAGGTAGTATTTGGAGTTGTTGCTAATAAAAATGTGCATTTCTGGAGAAATTGTACACACCTATCAATCAAAATTTCCAGTTTACCGTGAGAGATTATATATACAGGGGGGCCAAAAAAAAAGACATTTTGCCCATGTCGCACTTCGGCCTTTTTTCTTCGCAGAGATTGCCGTCGTTGACGGAAGTTCCTCAGCAAAATATTCCCTAAATGTCCCTCTATAAGTACACGCAGGCCCTCCTTCACTACCCTCACCGTCTTCAGAATATGACGTCATCTGTCACCGTCGTCGAGCTCAGGGAGGCCTACAGTAACTGCTTCAGCCTGAAGCTCTTACATAATTTCTTGGATCGATTCAACGTGGGATAGTTTCCTAGGGACATTAGCTCTAACTATGCAAACCCCCTCGGAACCGCCCTTCGTAACAGTAACACGATCAGTCGAGAACCCCAATTGAGCTCGACCAGAGCACCATGTTTCCAGGGCAAACTTTTCTGATGCCGTCCCCACGTAGATGGCCACTATGAAGATTTTCTTATGAAATGAAGTCTGAGTTGGGAGGGTCCAAGCTTTGAGCTGAGCAATGAGTGGATCAAATTCATTTAAGTCTGAAGACAAAACGTCTTTTTTTATTGCCCCCCCCCCCTGTATATTACATCTCAAATTACTGCCAAGTAGCGTTTTTAGTAACTCCTTTCCATGAATTTAAGAAAACACATAGGTGTGTTCAACGTTCATGAAATACACGTTTAAAATTGTGAGATGAGGCGCCGTTGCCTAATCAGTTAGTTCACACATACATTCATAACGCGTTGCTCTATTACTTAGAAGTTACCGAGCCCTACAAAAAGTCTGAGATCATTAAAGGTCCAAGGCTTGCAACTGAATTTGTGTTAATTCTTTGAAAATTGCGACAAAAAGTCTAAAGCAGTTTACTATAGAAATAAGCAAATACCACCATTAAAACACTGAAAGTTTTCTCGTGTGGTCAACGCTACGATTAAGAGAAAGAGTTTTGCGAGTACAAGGAAAACGCAAAGGAGCACATAGTGCACGCAAAAGCGCAGACACCATATATGCTGCGATTGACAGTAATAGCAGCGGTTGCAGCGGTCGACTAAATGCAAGCATTGTTCCTTTCCTCCGCACTTTTATGTTGCGACAGTATCGCCACCCATGCTACCTCAACTAATGAAAGAGTTTCTCCACAGATCTGGTTCGCGACCCGTGCCTTTAATGCAGTAGAATGCTCTAAATGTATAGAAAGATGAAAAAAGAATAGAAAAAAAAATGAGAATGAAATAGAAAGACCAATAAAAAAAGTGTAATGTGAGGCCTGGCTGCGCCGATGCGTTTTGTTTTGCGATGCATTTCGCGTCGCGAACGCCCAGTGCATGTGCAACCTGAACTGTTTTGAAGCCCCTTAAAATACAATACATACAAGTTTTCCATTCAATTTTCTGTTGAATTTCCTTCTATTTTTAGTTCTCTGGAAAGCTCCGGGCTGTCCTGAAGCCATTGCTGCCCTACCCACCAATGGTTGGAGGTGTTTCGGGCTCTTTCCTTCGAAATGCCGGTCAGTTTTGATTCATCGATTATTTTCACTGATTAGTTACTTTGATCAAGAACTACTAATTGTTTCAGAAAATTGATTTCAACCTGACCGGAATGGGTGAAATGGTTGAATTACCTGGGCTGATGAATGCTATTCGAAGTGTTATGAATAGTCAGGTTGGTAGACTGTTTTTTCACAGAATGCTTTTGTACATATCTGACGAACAAAGCGCTGCTCCGCAAAGTTTTTTCTCGTTTCTAGATTTGTTTCAAAGCACATCATACCCGGCGGCGGTAACACGCAGTGCAATAATGAACCATGTTAAATAGAAAAAAAAAAGAGCTCAAGCCATCTTATAGTATTCCCTCTTTTTCCTTTGGAGGGCGGGACGAGCTTTCTGGATTAGTTTGCTCCATGGCTCGCACTAACCAGCATTTGAATGGCCCGCTGCGTCGTAATCCACGCTGCGTATCAAGGGGTTGTGCATAGAGGTAATCTCGTGCATTAGGCTCACTTCAGCTCACCAATAATGATACGGTCTATAAGCCTACGTGGCCGATGTCAAATCGCATACCCCATGCTGCGAACAACGGCACGTCTGTGAACTCGATGCTACTCTATTCCACTCACAGAGTAGATTCTTTGACACGTCCCATTTGGGATTGTTGCTTTCATCAGAGAGAGAAAATTTCTTGGAATAAAGGAGTATTGATTGTGTCATCAATAAACTTATTCAGGGTGGGGGGTAATAGTTACTTTGATAGAAAATCTGAAATTCGTCTTTAACGTGACGAAACCCAGGTAAAATGCTTTCTATCGTATGAGCCGTTGACTTGCTTTGTCTATTTGTCGGAGCATATATGTGTTGGAGTGTATGCCTATCCATTCAAAAAACGATGTAATGTGGTAGCCGATGGCCTTGACAAACGCTAACGCGAAAACGGCTAAACTGCAGGACTAACGATAATGTTTTGTTTGCAATAGCGTGTTGCGTGGTATACACTACAACGGCTGTAAAAATAGTGAGCTCAGGTCTGCGGTCATTCACTGGTGCTGCGGTGTTTGCTGGAGGCATGGATGTAAGGAAAGGGCAGGATGGAAAGGGTGGAGACCAACCAACCGCCAATAGGAACATAACGAGTCCAACCTCAAATGCGAGTTATTTGATGGGATGAGATGTTCTGAAATGTAAATTCTGTAGCATCTACCGGTCACCTTTTTGTGAGTACGCATACTCCTAAAGAGAGGTGTTGGTGGCATAAGGAAGAAAGGCAGTGTGCAGAGTGTGTACAGGTTTGCGCCTCTACGTAAAATGAAGACGCTGCGGGGAAATTTTTTGCTGTATAGTATTTGGCAGTTGCAGTAGATAATAGTCGGCGGTTATATAATCTGTTAAGGTAGCCGCGCTTTGTGTTCTGCCCAATGAAATCGTCGTGCCATTGGCTCCAAATGTTGATGTCACGAAACTATTCTTCCCTGAGCCGGACGTGAGTTATACCCATAATCTCAAACTTATTCTAAGCGCAATTTGCAATTTTGTTTTCTTCCAGGGTGTGATTCGTTTGAAAATTATCGAAGCGAAAAACCTCGAGAATAGAGACATTTCCTTTATCCGTAAAGGAAAGAGTGATCCGTACTGCGAAATCCAGGGTAGGTCTACATTTTCAACACTTAGAATCCTTCCAATACGTGCGCATGATTTTCAGTTGGATCACAGTTTTTGAAGACTCGTACCATTGACAACGATTTGAATCCGGTATGGAATGAGTACTTCGAGGCAGTTGTTGATCAGGTAAAGCTGAGGTTTACCTCATCTTGTAAGAATGCGATTTTCGCGAAGAATAGGGCTCCAGCAACGACTGAATAGCGTTGGAGTAGCATAATCTTCTCGAATATTTTCGGTTTTTTTTTGCTGGTCACAGCCTTCCCTTAATTTCTGTTTGTAGGCTCACGGACAGAAACTGAGGATAGAACTATTCGATGAGGATCAGGGTCAAGATGAGGAGCTCGGACGTTTGAGCATCGACCTGAAGGATATTCAGGCTAAAGGGAAGCGTGGAAATGTGGTGAATGTCGGGGTTTTCGGAGCACTTTCAAGCTCAAGCTCGCCTCATTCGGCAAATGTTTCGACAACGACATTGGTTTCGCGGCACATGCTTTATGTTGACGCGTTCGGTAATAGATTGACGGTACGACATACAAAACTTAGCTAGGTACCCTTCTTAGGGGTTGATTGACATGGGAACTAGTTATTAAGTTTCTGAAGATCGTTTTCATCTGTTGTAGCTGGAGCTCAGGAAAGTGTGATTGAGGCGAAACTTGAAAATTTCATGGATCTGCAATTTGAAACATTCGAATTTGTCTCCCAATTATAGCTCCTCACAACTTGAATGT
The DNA here is from genome assembly GCA_036418205.1 of Ostertagia ostertagi. Taxonomy (NCBI): domain Eukaryota; kingdom Metazoa; phylum Nematoda; class Chromadorea; order Rhabditida; family Trichostrongylidae; genus Ostertagia; species Ostertagia ostertagi. The sequence goes on along the minus strand of MU899311.1, from coordinate 5,357 downwards.
AGGATTCCTCTGTTTTTATGCGATTCGTTCTTTATCTAGTGAGTCCAAAAGCTCTAAGGGCTCCTGCGCGTTCTGCAGCTCGTCACTCTTCATGTTAAGATTTTAGTTTTTCGGAGCCATCTGGCTAAAGCGTTGAATTTAGTCTTAAGTAGTAGCCAATCAGTTCCCTTCCTCTTTTCTCAATTTGCTTATGTCCTGACTGCCCTATTCAGTGGTTCCCTCTGGAAGGATGTAAGCATGGCGATCTGCATCTGAAGGCGTCGTGGATGAATTTGTCGAAAGATCGTAGTCATCTGGAGAAGCAACAGTGGGAAGCTGAATGGCTCCAAGCTGACAAACCGATCCATCCGGCACTTTTGATGGTCTTCGTCGATTCGGTGTCCGATCTACCTGTGAGTATCTAAAGAATGTATTCATTGGACTTGTTCAAAACTTGTGTTTTCAGTACCCAAAGGCAAAACTTGAACCGTCACCATTTCGTTGAAGTGACACTCGGGGCGAACGCACAGCGTACTCCAGTTAAGGTACGTCTCCTAAATTGTTTTGATGAAGTAGCCGTTGGAGGTGAAGGTAGTAAGTTTGTGCTACACTACAGACCTTATCTTACCTACACCTGATACAAGTGTTATGGATGAGGGTCCCTTTTGGAAGTTTTTGTGGAGTCTTATGAAACTTCACAATGAAAAGTTTGGAATTTTGCTGTTTTTGTTATAGGATGCACCTCCACCCCTCCCGTCTCCCCTTCACGGACATTTCAGGGTAGATATATGTAGGCCTAGTTTCAGGTAGGATGCAAGGAGCATGGGAGTAGCACAGTTGAGGACAGGTTTGCATAAACCTGATGGAGCGGGGTCGTATCAGCCTTGTCTTCAGGGGTCGTGTTCACCAATTTATCTCACCACCCCTGGCTAAAACTTTTTTTGAATATACGGCCAGAATTAACTACAAGCGGCCTCCTTTATAGGTGAAAACTGTCAACCCGCTCTATCAGTCGAAAGTTCCTGTTCTTTGTCAGGCATCCCGAGGGCCAGGAGCTCAAATTTGAGGTAAGTGTTACCACCGTTGCTTTGAAGAATTTGTTGTTCCGCCGGTGTGCTTCCCGAGAATGTTTTTTCTGCCATTGTTCTCTATGGTTCTTTCGCAAAACCTGTTGTTGGATTTTGAGTTATCTATTACTGAGATTTACATACGAGATTTTTGGCTTTTATCATAACATTTCCCGCAAGGCACGGGATCGCAATCCTCTAGAGCATTTCTCTCAGTGAGCAGTAGCTGGTCTTTAAGTACAAGAGCCATGGCGGTGTCGCGACGTGAAAGTGCCCGACAAGGACACCAAGACTTTGCCTGAACCGCTGCGACCGCTGCTACTGTCCTTATTCGCAGCATACGCGATGTCTGCTTCATCTTTTTGGTGTCAGTTCAATACGGATGTGGAGGTGGCATCATGACCTCTGAGTTGTCCCACTCAATTAGGGCTGCTTCGCACCTCGGAGCGGCATAATTAACTAGGTGCGAAGAAACAAGAATCGTACCACTTTTAACCTACCCCATATTTTTCTCCGCCGTTCCGCGGTCGGCCTTACGAGATGAGTTTGACATTGCCAGTGGTTTCTATGGCTTATTTTTTATCATGGCGGTCTACTTTGTTGTTTTTCCATTATTCGAGCGAATAGCCTCCTCAATTTGACCGACCATGTGCTTTCAAATACGCAAAAGATCCTTTTAAGAGACAAAAAAAAAAAACAAGCTTACATATTCGTCATTGCCTGTATTGAGATCCTCGACTTTCGATTGTTGAAGTGTTGTTTTTTCTCTGTGGAGGAGGATCAACTGAGATAGTTTGATCGTGCGGCGAAATAGTTCTTTTACGCAATTAATATTATTCATATCAGTATGTAGCAGTTCTGAATGTCGTGCGATGTTCAGCAATCGATGATGGTACACGACGATCGCTGGGTGCATTTACGATGTCATTGAACCAGCTCATGAAGGAACCGCAGATGGAGTTTTATCAGCACACGTTCATGCTCTCCCTTGGAGTACATCAGAGTCCAATAGTGGTCACCGTCAGACTCAGGGTACGCTTTTTGTTTATTAATTAGTAGAAAAGTACAGAAGGTTTGCGTGCTTCTGGAAGTTTCCAAGTTCCCCCTAATTCACTGACGATCCGATATTAACCCTTCGAAGCAACCCCACTACGTTATTTGGTTGCTTGTTTACAGGAGCATTAAACAGATCTCGCGGCTTTTCAGAAAAAAAAATATAAGAGATTTGCAAAGATCGACTTACAAAATTAGGCTGGCCGATCGATGCAAAACCATAACTTACTTTTGCTTCGCAGGGTTGATGGTTGAATATTTGGAAACGCTACACATATGATGATACATTACATACGGTAGAGGCCTTCTCTCAGGAATGATCCAAAACCTGACCAGTCGGCGCTTGTCGCGTCGTGTTCTCTATGAATATTTCATCCATCAGCTTCTCGAGCATAAAAGTGCTAACTGTATGGCTTATCACTGATGAATATAAGAAAAGCAGGTAGACCTAAAATATTAAGTACTTTGTCAATGGAGCACGGATCTTGCAAAAGGATGTGCTGTCAAAGCTGTGAATCGGGTCCCGCTGCCAATAACATTGTCCCAATCACAGAATATTCTTTTCCTGGATCACTTACGTTAGATTTACGATGGCATATTAACCAGGCAGGGCAAGAGGAAGACGATAATGGAGAGAGTACTTACAAAAAAAAGGTCGTTCAGGGTGTGCCAAGCTTTTTCAAAATGGTTTCTTGCATGACATTGGGGCACATATGGGACCACAGAAGCATGGTTCATTTTTCCTGAACGGCCCTCTGAATACCAGAAAAGGGGTCCCTAGTTCGATTCCTCGTGGTGACAAATTTTTGCATTTCGAGTTGACGTTCCAAAATTCGCGCAAAATGGAGTTAGCATGAATAATTAGTACCATATTCATGATTAGGGAAGGGGGGCAAGAAAAAGGGACCGTCAGTAACCCTTACAAATAGACTTTGATTGAAAAACTGGTGAAAAAGGTGTGACTAGGGACCCCCTTTTCTGGTATTCAGAGGGCCGTTCAGGAAAAATTAACCATGGTTCTGTTTCCCGCATGTGCCCTATATCATGCAAAAGACCGTTTTGAAAAAGCTTGGCACACCCTGAACGACCTTCCTGTAGGGCGTGTGACAGAAATGTGTGTATGCTATACGAAGCAAGGAAGCGAAAAAGACGGAATCAGGTAGAGAAACGGAAGGACCTGTTAATAATTCGTGCAAGAATTTCCCAAGCATGGGGGAATGCATTTACTGAAATGTATATGATGCCCCCACCGTACATATATATTAACAAATAATAAAACCTAATACGCGAACGATATGTGTAGGGCTGCAGCTCGTCAGCATCAGGCTGCTAGGCACTTCTTACCTTTCACTGTTCCTTTCTTCGAGGTTGGAGCTTGACTTATGGTTAGCTCGAAATTCGTCTCTCGGGTAGTTTTGGCTGATTCCTTTTCCCGAGGTACATATTCAGTTTTACCTCCTGAGTACGAATTGATCCAAAACGCTTGGTGCCAGCGCCACCAATTCAATGGGAACATTTTAGCGGGATAATGCGCCTCTCTGTTGTCATTTTAAATATAATATCATAATATTTTTGCAGCCCTGTGGATCAGATATCGGAACGGTTTAGGTAATTGAATTGGCTAAAAACCCAAAGCTACCGTTAGCCAGGTGAACGACGATCGAATCTGGTATTCGTGATCAGAAGGCCAATCAATTTCAGGGACAGTTTTCTAGCCAATTTGAGATTTTGTGTGCAACATGAAAAGGGGGCAGTGAAGAGTAAGCAGTGCCGATTTTTGTGATGTTGATTTTTGGTGGTTGAGTTGAGAATGCTTTCAAAGTGGCTTCTATGGTTTTCTTTTGCCCAGTCTCTATCCCTAACAGTTTGACTTCTTTACTACTACAATAAAATAAGTACGTCGTCGTAATACAGCTCCTAGCTACAAAAATGGCTTCATTTGCAACTAATGTGACAGTTCGAATCGTGTAGTACCCGCTATCGCTTTTGTGAGCGCTAGGGTGTGTTCGCAATTCTGCAACATCTTCCGTTTAAGCTTTTCACCACGAAACACAAGTTAACTTACCTCACCAAATAACTTCATGTTTGAGAAAGGTACCAAAATTATGCTCCTAAGGGATCCCTGAGAATAACCTAACTTTGTGATCATTGCATTAACCACTAGCTCTTTCTAGGCCTTCGTGCCAGCAACGCTAAAACTAGAGAAGGCCGACGAAGTGCAAGAGCTCTGGGGTCGTAGAGTAGATCTCTAATGGTGACCAACGGCAGAGATCAATGAGATTTGGTTTTGTGGTAGATTGCTTCGATTTCACTGAATTTTTGGCTTTACATTTGCTTAACTCTGCTTCGGGTAGTCAGCGTTGGCTTTTATAAGAGCTTTACATTTGGGTCCTGCTTGGTTCTAGTCATCGGTGCTACAAATTGATATAGTCACTTATTTTTCAGCTTTGTAATATATATTTTTGAAGAGCTTTACTTATTTTTATGTTGGAAGAGCACGTTCGGCGACACATAAGCTCATTTTCAACATGTGATTACTTGATAGGTGAAATGATAAAACATTCGGCTCCAATCAGTCATACTCTTTGGTATGCGCCATGCAATCGTCTTCCATTCAATCGTAGTAACAATTGAATGCGATGTGGCCTGTACAGTTATTAACGTGAATTGTTTGGAGGAAAAGTCAGTGTTTTTATCTCTCTAGACAACTGCATTTGCGAATTGCTAAATAGCTGACACCCGTACCGGCGAATCGAAACTCTTGTTTGAGCTTGGTGAGGTTCGAGACGGGATTGCCCCCCCCCTCCCGATCCCGACAATAAGGGGCGCTCTTGCTGCTACACCCCCTATGTTGTGCTTCATAAATATTGCTCAGAATAACGCTAATTGAGAAAATGTAGAAATTAAGGCTGGGTGTGCAAAGATGAAAATGGAGTTAGAGGGGGCCACTCCATTGTGCTTTACAATACTAAAGACACGTTAATCACTCATTTAAAGTAAACTTCTGATGGGTAATGGTATAGCGTGGGAGTTCTTCTGCAATTCAGCTTTGCTTCTAATGGTCCAAGGGTAATGGTCCGAGCTAGTAAAATGGACATCTTTCCTGGGCCTAAGGCTGGAAGAGCGCCATAGTGGACGACCATGTACAGATTAGTGCATAAGCGTGGGCACAATGTGTAGGATGTAGGACAGCGGTCACCGGTACTTCTCAAGTGTACGCTTCACATGAGTCGTCCGCATATTATCTGATCGTTAGTA
>MU899309.1:0-10563 GCA_036418205.1 Ostertagia ostertagi | reverse complement strand
TCAGGTTGACTTCAATTTTGGTTAGGCCACAACACAGTTAGCATAAACTGAAGGCGGGCATGGAGTTTAATCAGTAGCGTTCTTGGAGAAATCCCAACGCCTACCACTTTAATTAATTTTCAAGATTTTTTTTCGATTTTTTTCATTTTTTTTCTTTTGTTTCTCGAAAGGCCAGTTTTCATTCCTGATCAATGAACTGCAACGTTGAAATTCTTGCGGGTTCCATGCATCTTGTTCATCATGTATCCGTTAATCATGATGATCGATTTTCAAGTGAAAAATTGGTGGGCTATAATGTCATCGATTGCTATGTGCATTTTGCCTCAGTCACAATGAAATCCACATCTTCTCATTGTTCCCAAATTTATTCCTTGACTTTCACTTGAGAGAGGGAGATATGAATATATTATTCAAAAATGTAAAAAATCGCGTCCAGCAAACTGATTAACAACCACAATTTGCCTTCCTTCGTGGGGCTGGTGCAAGGACTCGCTCCTCAGGCTCAAAGTTAGGGATCTGATCCCGCATCGAATAAGCTAACTATGCGCTTCCCATAAGGGTCGGTTTTGACCCTTCTTCAGAGCTATTTCGGAGGATAAACACAACGAATCTTACACTTGGTGGTCCTAGTAAGTCATTATGTGCGCCAAATCCCATACAAATGGCAGTACAATTCTGCTTGGGAAGAGGACGCGTGGCGCAGTCCAGAAAGGATCACATTAACTTCGATCGCTTGTCCATTGTTTTCTCCTCTCATTACAAGAGACTTTACTAATTTGATGGCTATTTGGCGGTCTTCCAGGCTTTCAGTTTTCTCCTTTTAATGTTCAGTTGGCCATAAAAGCGGCTTACCAGCTGATATCGACAGCTTCTTTGCCGTCTAACTTCGGTATTTCGGCGGGCATTTGTGCAATGCTGCTCCTACTTTCAAGTACCAGATATTATTGCGCCATGATTTTTTTCTATTTCTTTCTGAGTCAATGTGAAATCCTTCCCGACAGGGTAACTAAGGTTGGTGACGTTATGACGTCACCGGTTCGTTTTTTCGTCTGCAACTGCCTTTTCCTGTTCTGAAAACTGAAGAAATCTTCGCCAACTGGACTTCTCGGAATGACCACCTTATAAATGCATTATGAAAGCCGAAATCCTCACAATTCTCCTTGAGCATGGACCTAACGGTCCACCTATTGGGAATGCTTTTGTTCCTTACTTCTAGAGTCTGGCAATAAAGTTTCTCATAGCGTCCACATTGTAACAGCTTACTTACCTTCTATGTTGGGCAAGAGCAGAAATTTCTACTGGGCGTAGTACCGAGTAAAGGGCGAAATCTTTCATCTCTGTCATAAATTCTGAAAACAGATGTTCTAACGGGGAACGGCTTGTCCACGAGTTGATCCGTGTACACGACGAATTGAAAAAGTCTGTGCTTGCGCTCTATCCGGCCACATCACATGTCATTATTAACTAAAACATGCTTCCACCAAAGCAGCTCTAAAATGATTTATATCAGAAAAATCATATGTAAAAAAACGAACGTTCAGCTTGCCTTGACCTCAAACGGCACTGTCTCATCAACTTATGAGGCAGAGGCAATTTCAGAGAAACTAAGGTTAACAATCGTAGGCAAGATGACTAAAGTAGCCATGTTTCTGCAAAGCTTTCACAGTACTCCATCAAACTCTAAGCATTTTTGCTGAACACCACCCAATGAATTCAAAAAATCTTAACAAAGAGAGATGAGGTTTGTAGAATGAAAAAGAAATCCAAAACGTTCACAAATTTTTTTACCTACATAAACTATCGATTTTATAAATAACTAGAAAACACAATCAGTTATTCTATGGAATATTTATTTTATTTTATTTTTTTTATTTATTTTATTTTATTTATTTTATTTTATTAGTATTAGTGTGACGCCAGACGTCATCTCTTCGTGTATAGGGCCACCGTAGAGTTCAATAGACTGGTTTGTTTGGAAGTGTCCACCATCAAATTCTATGCAATTATTGGAAGGAAGAAGGAAAGAAAGGCTGGTCCAGGGAGCCAGCAGTACCTAAACGACTGAGTTGATCCTGAAGTGAACACGTTCGTGGCAAACACGTCATAGGCGAAATGATCTTCAAGGAGCGTGAAACCCAAGGCTCAACTGAGGCAGCGATGGTAGGTTATCGGGCAATTACCTACATTCAGCCATGAGGTTTTATAATCAGAATGATGTCACAAGCTCCTGCCGGGATTTCGGGACATGGATATATCGACCACTCTGGTGGACCCGGCAAGGGATACCCCTAAATTACATCATTTTTAATCAGCTGATGGTCACATATGTAGCTGGTAGCGTTCGCAACACGAGGAACAGCCATTCTCCAGCACAAAACAAATATCTGACAACACCTGTGGCACACCGTGCCCTGTAAAAAAAGTTCTTCGAAAATGCCTCAGTTCCGGTCATCCGAGCTATTTCATTTGGTTCACTGAGCACCATTCTTATCCAGAAAACACGTCTGCAGCGAAGTTCTACAACGTAATTGTTCCAACGGTGTTCCGAACAGATCCTCCATCTGCTGAGTAAATCTCGTCGGAAATGGGTAGTATTTATTTTACGTGACGAGGGCACGGATTTGGTGAGCTCGGCATTGAATTATTGAAGGGAATGGAAATAGGATGTTTTTGATTTAGAAGAGGAACATAGGAATTTCGTGAGAAGGTTTACTTTCTTTAAGAGCACATAAATATCTCGTCAGAAACTCCGTAAGGTGGCAGGTAAGCACTTCTCTGTATGAGCACTGAAGAAGCAACGGCCAGGCTCGTGATGACTCCGACCTGATCAGCGTAATGAAAGACGGTGGTCTTGATGCGCCATGTACTGCAGAAGATCTGCCAAAGTGTCTACAAGCAAGATTAGCTAGAGATTGCACCTGAAAGATCTCAGAGCAATCTCTAACTAATCCTGTAAATACTTTGGAAAACAAGCAGAAAGCACCCATATGGGCTGCAGGCTGTCGATCGCGCTCAGCCTTGCACACGTACCCTCCCTTCAAAAAACGAGAAAGCGTCGGGTGCAGACCATACACCACAAGTGACGACGGCCTCCACAAAATGTAAATGTTTTCTGCCAATGAAATGATTAGCCTGTTGCAGTTGTATTCTATCAGTTGTCACTAATTACAACTATCATTTACCAAAAATCAGCTATCACTATGAACCACTACTAACCAGATTTACTTGGAGGCCGTCGTCACTTGTGGTGTATGGTCTGCACCCGACGCTCTTCTCTTTTTGAAAGGGAGGGTACATGCACGGTCTTCAGTCACTCAAATTTATTGTGATTGTTCGAATTGCTCAGTTAACTTACGAACCGTATCAATTATTTTGTTTAAATGGTTTTCTTTCTTAATTGCTCCCTATTTATACAATGCATTTATCTCTCCAATTTTTTGATGAGCAATTCAATAAGCCCTAGGATGGTCCACGCAAAACTCAAAACCTTCACGGCCAAATTTTTCAATACTAAACCCCGAAAGGTTTCCACTGTGTTCCCCTCAAATCCATCAACAAAACATTTTTCCGAGAATTCCGATTCTTCTTCGGAAACCTTCTCTAAACTTAACTGGTTGCCTCTTAGCCATTTTTTGCCTTTGAAATCCAAATATTGATATTACTCCCGAAGGACCTCATTTAAGGTAATGCCTTGGTCACTTGACTTCAAACGCTTTGAAAAAATGTAATATATAAACGAGAAAATAAACAAAAAATGAGTAAATTGTGAGACGGCATTCCGTTGAAAGATATGGCATAGTTTATTTTTTTGGGGTGGGGGGGGGTAGGGTGATACGGTACCGGCAGTATCATGTTGAGGAAAGTCAGTTGCCCCCCCAAAAAGTAATTAGGTAAGCGCCAGAGCCATCCCTATCCGCGATTCTAGAGAATTCATTCTATCTCCGGAAAAAGAAGATTAGTTTTGTTGTTAGACTCGAGTGAAGGCGAAAGATCTGTGCATTATTCACAAACCCTTCGCTTCGTCAATACATTTTCCATCAGAGAATGATTCAGCAATGACTTCTTGACATTCGACTCGATTGCGTCATTTAACAACACAAGAGCTGGATCGTGGCATACCAGCCAGCAAATCGCCGAGCTTAGCAAAAAACATGCGGGGCTCGACACAACGCTTTAAAGCCTACGTGGTCATAAAAGTCTCATCTTGCCTATTTGAGGAAGAAAACTTTTTTATTTGCTTTTGCACCCTCCGTGATTCATTGTCTGACCATCTGTTCATCACGTTATGTAAGAAAAAGTCGTATACGCTGGAAGGTTGGGAATGCGGTGTTGCCACATAAAATGCAATAACTCAACCGCGGCATTTGCAAGTTAGCTCCATACCGTAATCTTTAAGCTACAACCGCAATAACCCAAATGAGAACATAATCTCTTTCTTACCCCCTGCACCCCAGTGTATAGATTGAATTCCTTCATATACTGCTACAATGTACAGAACCTCGAAACGTGCAGAATTGACCAATGCCGATTAATTCGCCCTATTCATTCTTGCGACTCCAAATATTCTCATTTCGATGATCTGAAAGAGGAGAGATGAGATTGCATTGAATTTACCAGGTTGTCAAGTGATAATTATATCTTCTGCAAAAGCTAATTTCTCTTATACGTTTTCTTTGACCTCCAGCAGTTTGTGGGTTCGCCAACTCAACCGAGGTTTCCTATTCGGGTCTACCATGCAGTCGATCGTCCTTTACAACTCTACCGACCAAGCTCTATAGACAGCTGGTCGCTGAATTCTACCAGGTGCTGGGGGCGGGGTGCGCCAAAAACGACATTTCCATGTCGCACCTCGCCTTTTTCCTCGTCAGCATTTCGTTCGTTGACCAAAGTTCCTATAGCAAACATTTCCTAAATAAAATCTCTATAGAGTAGTACGCAAACTCCTCCTCATGCCTCTACCCTTCAAGAACCGAGTCATCTGTCCATCGTCGTCCAAGGATCAAGAGGCGATACGTAATTTACGTAATTCCCTAAAGATCCAATGTTTAACAAGACAGGGTCTTTCATTTGTGCAACGCTTTTTCTCAGAACGGTCTTTTGCATGATATAGAGGCACATGCGGGAACCACAGAACCATGGTTAATTTTTCCTGAACGGCCCTCTGAATACCAGAAAAGGGGGTCCCTAGTCACACCTTTTTCACAGTTTTTCAATCAAAGTCTATTTGTAAGGGTTACTGACGTTCCTAATCATGAATTTGGTACTAATTATTCATGCTAACTCCATTTTGCGCGAATTTGGAAACGTCAACACGAAATGCAAAAACTTGTCACCACGAGGAATCGAACTAGGGACCCTTTTTTCTGGTATTCAGAGAGCCGTTCAGGAAAAATGAACCATGCTTCTGTGGTCCCCATATGTGCCCCAATGTCATGCAAGAAACCATTTTGAAAAAGCTTGGCACACCCTGAACGACCTCCCTTGTAAGTTTCCTAGGGACATTAGCTCCCATTATGCAAACCTCCTCGGAACTCCGTGTTCAACAATGCTGTTATGATTACACGATTCTTTGAAGACCTCCCTTAGCTGGACCAAGTGCATCTCAATGTTTGCCGGGGGCAAATTTCTCTTGACCAATCCATCTGATTTGGAGACACAAACGACTTTTTTATTGGCCCCTCCTGTAGTCCAAGCCGAGCTGGTGGGAACCCTTGCTACTTGGGGTCGATGGTTGAACGCTAGTAAGGTTAGCTGCCCTCTTAATCAGTGCCAATTTTATGCGATCTAACTCACCATTCGTAATCCTAAAGTAGTACGGTTTGGTCTAGAACTCCTACCGATATCTCCTTAAGGGCTTATAGTCTCTTACACTGAGAGCCAACACAACGACTACCATCTAACTCAAACAACAGCTAAAGCCGCACACCACCGGGGAATTCCTGCTATTCGATGATCGGGCGCTTGAGATGCGCTCCTTACGGTAAGTCCCAAGATACTCTCTCCATATATCATAATTCACCTAGAATCGAATTAAGATTGAAATATCTTGTCTAAAATAGGCATAATTCCATAGAGCAGTCTCACAATGAGGTAGAAGAATTGCGCCTTGAAAATTCAAAACGATTTTGCATGGAAGAATAGGATACGTAGCGCTCAAAGAACTACATAAGTTTGCCTTCTAGTAAAACTTTATCCTTCAGCCCTAGCAAATCCCATCTATCCTTTATCCTTTAATCAGACAAATCTTGGAAATCCGATCCGGATTGATGTAGTCTTCAACGACAGCTTTCTTGAAGCTCACATTCTGTCCTGTGCAGTGGCCATTACTGACAACCGTTTGACTTATCGTTCGTCGCCAAAAGAGTTCGGCAATTAGATTAACACGTTGACGACACGCCCTTGTGCGCAAACCTACTCACCTTATTTTAGAAATTTGCATTAACAGTTACTACATTACCAATAATTTCATTAGTGGTAACGAGAGAACTATTTTTTGTATCCAACAGTAGGAAGGGCCAGTCTTGAATCATGAAAATGGAGGCACAATTTAGGAAAAACAAGTCTCTTCCGTGTGAGAGTGCGGGACGTATGTGTCCCGCGCTGTCGTCAAAGTGTTAAAATTGTACTTGTAGCAGTTGTTACTAGATTATATGTTTGACAGTGAGCATCCATTATGGTGCTCAGACTTTGTTGGCCCTTTTATAACCGCGTGTGAGGGTAGTTCATTTTACAGTGGTTTTAACTTACTCGGAAGCTCCTGTGCAGTATTGACCTTAAGTTAGTACTTTGTTGTAAAAACAGCAGCCGTTGAGAACCGCTTTTCATTGGCAATTTAATTGTTTTCGAGAAGATCGACACCGAACTGCTGATGTGTGCTGAGACCACATTTTCTCTTTATAGCCCTCTTATTTTTGAATTATTGTCGCCGCGCTCTTCAGAAGACTACTTAGTAACTGGTTAACCATATAACTCGTAAAAACAAAAAAAAAATCCTCAGAAAGTGATGAACCTAAATTTAACTACCAAAACCCAATGTCCATTTCTATTTGATCTATTTTATTCAGCGGATACCTACTTCCTATGAATTAAATACCACCGTTACAAGTTAACAGAGGAGAAGCTTTTATAAATTTTATATTTTGTAACTGTAGAAAGAAATCTTGATTCGAAATGTGTGAAGAAAAATTCGTCGTAAAATTGGCAAAAATGCCTGACTCGCGCTGCGGGCTATCCTAGCGCGCTGAGGCAGATCTATTAAATAATTTCTAAAAACTGGACAATTTTTATGGCACAATTTTCCTGAAGCGAAATCTGAAAAATCATATGTCCATTATCCGAAACCCAGATGTCAACTCAATCCATAAATTACTGCAAGAGGAAGCGCATTTTCATGAGAAAAAGGTCTTTTTTCATCTGTTCACCATGAACAATATTTGTACAGCTGGAAGGGAGAAATGTAGATTCAAACGAATGGCAGCGATGAGTCTGGTTTACCCTACCCTCTCCTGTAATTCCTATTGATTTCTTTGTTGATTCAGCATATTCAAAGCGTATCGGGTGGCGTTCGGTCGTCAGTTCGATCTGTTTCAATTCGATCAATATCCATATTGTAGCCGTGAATGACCAAGCAGTGAAATCCTAAAGGCAAATCTTAGAATTATTCGCGATCCACAACTAATGTAAAATCTTCGAGCCCGCCCAGCGGTCATCTGGCACACCAATATCTCGAACTATTGTCCGCCATTCGAGCAGCACATTAGCTATGTTGATAGACTTGGATTTTTAGTCCGTTTCGACTACTTACTGCTATCATTCTGTCATGTGTTAGCGATTGGAGCCATAGGTTGGTACATTTTTATTACAGCTCGTTTTTAGCCGCTTTATAAGGCGCGACCGTCGACCAACCAGCTGGTCTTTCTGGTCACAAATACCGTACCACTTGATGAATCGAAAATAAGCGTTGGCGTTTCAGATATATCTCCCTTATTTTATTTTACCGCTTATGTTGCAGTAAAAAATTTCATGAATGTATTTTTCTGCGGCCGAAACAATTCCCATCAAACTCTGCAACACTGAAAGAGCGCTGAACGGAAACAAGGGGTCTACACTGGCGTCTGCGATTTCGAAACACCGAGGCACCCCAGCAAATCACATATAAATATCGATTGAGACTTTCGTATCTGCATTAGTTACTTTCGGGTTCTATATGAATCTATGCTCAGCAGTCCATGCCATGTTTGGCACTATGTGCCCCCGGGCTGCCCACTCTGTAGAAACACCCCTTAGATCAAATTCACATAGCTGACAAACTCCGGATATAAGACTACTTAGGCAACCCCAGAATTCGTTTCCCTTTGAGGCGCATCCCAAAAACGAAGTCCGTTTTCCATAATCTTCGAGCTGCCCCCCCCCCCGCATTGCGCCCCGAGGCTTCCCTACCACTTGGATTGGGGCCACTACTCAACTGTTACCATTTGGTTTCTCAATCTATATTCCGCTTTGTAGCTCTATTTTATTTCATCTGAAATCCATCTGTGCTCACAACCCAATGATGCCGCAGCAGTAATAGTAAAGGAATACCGGAGGTGGGAAGGTACCGGAAAGTGACAATGCCAGCCGGGACGGTTCTCCAGAAGGTGCTCATTCGATGTAGAAGGCATTCCAAATGGTCACAGCAATGGTCTTGATAAAAAAAAACCTTCAGTTCTGCCGGAGATCAGCTTGCAATCATTCTTTTTCCAAAAGTCGCTTTGTTCGTTTCTTCTTTCCTATGCACGCCCTCATAAATCTGCACCATATGACTCACTGCAGTCAATTCGGGCTCATATAAAAGGTTTTTCATACACATATCTCATTTAAACCTCATAATAATGCTATGTAAAGTCGATTTAGGAGAATTTTCCGAGCCGCATTGGTCGCATGACTAACTGTACCCCTGCCATTGCAATCGTCGTCGTCGCCGTCGCTGTCGTTAGACCATCACCATCGATTGCGCCACTGCTCCAGACGCTCCGACTTGGTGAATTCCGCTCTTCAACAGTTTTCCGCCACAGTCAGCGTGATGCTAATGCCCTTGGAAAATTCGCACACATCCAGCTGTTCGTTTTTGCGGGGCAAATTTTGTCGCATTTTTGGTGATAAAACACAAAACTATCTGAATCAGCCCATTCCGGCTGCCCGACATCGGCCTCGGTTTCAACGAGGAGGTCTAGCAATGATGACGCGATCATACTGAAAAACAGCTCTAACTGTTGCTCTTTCTTCTTTACTTTTCAGCTTCATATCTTCCTATCTGACTGACAGCAGCAATTTCTATAAGATGATTGATTGACCAGAATTAAGAACTATCCCATAGACAGTGTGGTAGATGGTTGGTACGAGGGGAAGCTGAGCAACAGCAGCAAGTACCAGCGCGGGCAGCAGCATCTTTTGAACATCACATCGATTTTCCGCAGTAAAAAGATATATCGTTCCTCACAGACGCGGACACAGCTTCACTCGAGTTCCACGTGACGGGTGTGGGCCCCCTGGTGCTGAAGAATGGCGTCACGAGATGGAAGAAGCATCGGAACAAGATTAGCGCCATTGAAACAATCGTTGCACATTAACCCGGACATTGCACATGTGTTCTGTCTTGTCTCTCAGTACCAATGCCGCAGTTCTGTTGGTCTGCATACCAGTGGCAGCATTTCCACGCGATTTGGTTGAAAATGCACCTACCTGGTATGCAGACCATGTCTGCGTCTCGGCTATGGTGGTGATACCTCGTGAGTCTCTAGCGCAGCGGCGGCGACTCGGCCGACCCGCCCCTTCCCCGATGTGCCGGCGCCGCGCGGGCCGCGTCAGCTGATCCGGCAGTGTTCGCCCGCCATCTCGCGTGTTCCTTGTGCCGCTCTGCCTGCCCCGGCCGCCCTCCTCGCACACCCTCGAAACTCTTCCCATTTCGTCCGTTCGTGTGTCAGTCAGCTAGCATACCTCGTCCTGAGCTGCTGTCATGGCTGTATGTGGTCAGCTGATGTGTCTCGGTGGTTGGGAGTACGTGTATTGTTATGGTGTTGGAGGTGTGTTCGGATTCGATGTCGTAGAGTGGGCCGAATGCCGAGCAGCGAGACGGTGCCGCTGTGGTCGGCCAGGATGGCACCCACAACTACCCTCTTACTCTGTACTCCTCACAAGTTCATTCTTTTCATTCATTCATTTCGTTCATTCATTCACACGTTCGTTCACTTAACTTCCCACTTTTCTGCCACAATTTTATACGTCCCATTTCACCGCACTCATTCCCATCTACTCTTGATCGCATATTCCTTGAACGAACGGAAACAAGACGCACTGTGCTGGGTGGCAGTGTGGTTAGCTGGTTGCAGCCGGTGACAACGGCTATCAACACTGCCGTCCTGGCGCATGACGTTTCCCTCGGCCTGCCCTTCTCATCACCCAAAGTTCGCATCAACTCAACTGAACTTTGCACGAAATTAAACCTATTCGAACTGACGGGACATCTATTCGAACTGACTTATTCAACGAAATGGATTTGCTATTACGTATTGCTAAAACTGCTAT
>MU899299.1:0-12120 GCA_036418205.1 Ostertagia ostertagi | reverse complement strand
TGTTCCTTTTCTTTCAAGTTGAAGGCGTTGCCATCAAGCTGTCAACGATTCTTCCCATCACTGACACTGGTATTAGTTGATGCCGGTCTTCAGCGCAAAGGCCCTCCGTATTGCGCCAACGACTCAGGAAGTTCGAATTCAGAGGGAGTTGGGTTTTTACTGTCAGAACTCCCGAATCGTTTGAGCAAATCTACTGCGGCTCGTGGATTTGTTAGCACACTGCACCCAGTCCACATCACCAATGAGTATTATAGATGGTCATCCGAAGGAACTATGGGAAACCAACAGGAACTTGATGATGTCAGATTGGGTTGAGAACTGATTCGGGACTACAATTTTCCTTCGATCAGAACTCTATGAAAGTCCACAATAGAGGCACTGAATACCCACCCTCGCATTGGTGATATGTTGTTAATAATAATGATGTATACTATGCTGGATAAGTAGATCAGAGAAATAAGATAAGTAATAAATCGAAAAACACCAAAGGTTCTCAAAAATTGTGGGTATAAGTGTAAGATCGGAATGGGAGGAAACCGTGCGCACGATCGTGAGCTGTCACCGTGACTTCGCCTGCACCCTAGTATTATTCGGGAAGAAAGTTTTGAAAAACCCCACAGCCAAAATTCGAATTTATTTTTATATTCTTCATTGATTCTAAGGCCCGTAACATGTTGACCATCAAAGTCAGCAACATTACGCCAACCTTCGGGCAATTGGTTGATACCACGTGGAAATTAGGAGAATTCTTGTCGAAAAAACGTTAGTCGGATTTCTCGTCGTCGAGCTTTCTGTTCTCCAGGTAATGAGCGAGCGAGCAGGAAAGGTGGAAGACGTGTATGGATAGGTTTGACGAATATGGCAGACGGGCAACCGCGGTCCAGCCTAGCTTGAGAGTCTTGTGGCTTGAGACCGAACACCCGCGCCGTTGCGCGTTGTCGTGAAGCAGATTGACTTGTCGCTGTATTCCGTGAAGCTTTTCTGCAATCGTTTCGAGCAGCTAGCAGTGGTAGCCCTTGTCATCGTCAATCCTGCAGACAGAACATCACCCATGAAACATACCTGTCAAAATTCCGAACATTTGTCAGCATCACCCCCATGGTTGTCTGGTCGAAGCGCTAGAACTCCATTCTCCATACTCCATACCGCTGCTGCTTTCGCATATGGTTGGAGCAGACGGTCCATTTGTCTTCGCCAATGGCCACATGCCACGGCCTATCGTTGCTACTGTGCGACGAGAAGTGAAATCGTGATCTACCGGTGAAATCGTGCGGTACCCATCGACCACATTTCCAAGACTTGTCTAATTCCTGAAGAGCCTAAAGAACGTGCGGTGAGAGCACTCAAGACGCACTACCATACAGTGTGACGACTGTCTTGAATCATCCTCGATTACAGCGCCGACGACGTCTTGATGGACAGTAGTCGTACGTTGCGTCAGAGGGATCAAAGTTTCCGCTGCGTAGCGTTCAAGCCGTAATGAACGCCACGTGAGAGATAGTGCCCTAGTCTATCACTGGAACGATTCTGAGCGCCGATTTCTCCAGGAGAAGTTCGCCCAAGAAGAGCGCTCGGATCGTCTCGCGGAAAAATTTGATTTTGTGAGAACCAAAAGCCACTGTTGGGAATGCCGATTGAGGCATCGCACGCAGCACAATCCGCTCTTTTGAAGGCAGTGATTACGATAGATTCAAGAAGGGTTTATAGGAGACTGGTGGTGCTCAGTGGTACGCCAGTAGCGAAAAAAGCGGAGAAATCCGTCAAGAAAACGCAAAACGGGACCCCTTTTTTGGCCGTTGGTTTTCACTCATGAACAGGTAACAGCTCAGAAAGCGGACGTATGAACGAGTTCAGCGCAACGCGTTTGGTGACACCATGCCAACCATGCTCCATCGAGTTGCTTCAGTTGTGCCGCTGCTGGCAACGCAGCTCGTCCAAATCACCAACTAAACTAGTGGGCGGATCGCTTTTGGGGGCGGAGTGCTTTCGAAGTCCTGCTCAGCAACCAGCGCACCTTTCGTCGTGAAAGCCACACCTCGCTTCCCTGGCAGCCAAGTAACTGATTCGTGTGGTGCATATGCTTCCCCGATGCGCTCCCTCTTTATCGTAATCGCTGCCTTTAATATACAATGTAACCCACAGAAGATTCCGGAAGATTCGGGAGAAATCTAGAAACAGCAAGAGCTTAGTGTTTCGGAACTTTCTTTCCACCTGATAATCAGTGCAAGCTGACGGCAAAGTGAATAGATAGAGTGGTACTGGTTTCAAGCGGTACTGCTCAGCCGCGGTGATGCGCCGCGCTTATTTGTCGCATGCCTCCCATGGTGCACTTCCGTGACATTGGGAACGACTGGCTCCCGCTAGATTTCCGATCATGGGCCGTATGCTATCCTTCCCCGAAGCTAGGTGACGCAAAGTTTCCTTTAAATTTATTTGCTTTGAACGATGTAGTTTCTTCATTTTCAATGCATGTTTACTTTACCTACATACACATACATTTAATGTAGGCCTTTTATCAGGGTAATCCCAGTTGGGAAGACAGAGAAAATTTAAAGGAATTTTCGTCCCCTAACCCCTTCGGGGAGGATAGTATACGGCCCCAGAGACCCACCTTAGCAGTGACCCGGCTGAAGCGGCGGCTGTGTGCTGGGCGGAAAGACGCGGAAGCCAAGGTTCAAGAATAGAA
Source organism: Ostertagia ostertagi (assembly GCA_036418205.1). Taxonomy (NCBI): domain Eukaryota; kingdom Metazoa; phylum Nematoda; class Chromadorea; order Rhabditida; family Trichostrongylidae; genus Ostertagia; species Ostertagia ostertagi. Next base: position 9,434 of record MU899299.1, on the reverse strand, counting down.
AACGGATTTGCATAGGAAAAGACATGGTGTTATACGTACACTGTTGCTATGTAATGCCCAATTACTTTGACACAAGTGTTATGACAGATGAGCCAACAGTCTAGAAATCCCAAAATAGATTTCCTGATCTACACTTCTCCCAAAAGGCATTCAGTGAAGTGCCCGGACCGCTACTCGTTCTCTCAGCAGTCGAATTGGAACTTACGACGCAGAATGGCTTTGCCTGATCTGCCTGGTGAGGAAACAACTACATTATTCGATGTTTGTTGAAAACGTTCGACTAACGCAATTGTACATTTACAGGAGATCCTGATACTTTGTAGGTGAAGTCGTGTTTATATTTACGTATTTTCGTAAACATGCTGACTCGAAAAGGCACTTGCGTCATGTGGGAAGCACCCTTCCCCCAGCTTTTGTACTGATTTTTTGCCATTCATTGTCGATTGCGAATACTTACATCATTGAGTACTACTGATCCGTGGTAAGCAATCGGATGGACCAGGCTCAGGTCGCAAAGTGGTCTCCAAGTGTGTTTGTCCTGAAATGAAAAGGTAGCCCCTCGCATTTTCATTGTCGATTGTTTGCTGTGGATTCGTTCCTCACCTGATCAAAAATGTCTATCCGAGAGTGGGTACGACCGGTATGCCAACCGCCGAACATTACCATCTGCAAAGTCCAGGATCACGCGGCTAAGAATTTCGCGATTCAGTAGTTTCAGACCTGATCACGTGGTGGGCGTAATGGCTTCTCTGACAGGAGATTCGAAAGATGCTTTTCGTTGAATAAATTAAGTTGCTGCAAAACAGACACAATTGTGGATAGAACATATTGGCACAATTTGGGCCTGCAGGAACATATCACCCAATTTGCAGACTAACTAAGCTACCTCTCATCGGTCTTTTTGAGCAATTGATTCCATTACCCTATTGGGCAGATCACAAGAATAATAGAAGCTGATAGCACCACCACCCCAAACGACTGCCACAGCTGCCAGTTGGCCTATGATTAACACACGGAATACAGCTCCGAGTTTTTCCGTCCGGAATTGGACCAGATATAGGAACTATTTGCAAAGGTTCAAAGGTCACTACTTGAGACAGTTTACAATGGAAATCCCTTCCCTGTGGATAAAAATGCGAAGCTGGAAAGTTTAGATTTAAATTGGAATAAATCTCAACCTGGACGGACAAGCCGACTTTTCTAACTGTTCCGAGCAGTTTATCACGATGAATGTTGCGACCGAGAGATGCACCTAAAAAGTTGTGGATGGAACTGCCGGATCCAATGATCACACCACCGATGGGGCAAGTTGTGGTGATGTTGGCAGAGCTATGAATTCTACCGATACCGTACCTATCCAAGAATCAATGACGTGTAGAACATCGTCTTCAGTGCCAACATTTAGTTTATCATGATCCAGTATATGTTGCAGATGGTCAAATTCCAGCCTTCAAAATGAGGATTAGATGCATAATCCTGCGATAGTAGAATGTCGTTGCAGGATTTAAAAAAATTGAATTACCAGGTGCAAGTTGCTCTAGCAGCAGAAAATGTTCGTCCCAATCGGACCGTGTAAGTTGCTTTGATAAATGAGCCTCAGCCCTCAATGTTAGAGCAGCAAGGATTTTCACCTAATGGTCTCTGTTCCACACATCCACTCTAACATCAGGCAAGTTCACTAACATCTTGACGACAGCGCACGTTTCCCTTTTTTAGGCACATGGTACAGGAGCGATTTGGCGAGCGCAGCCGCTTCACCCGCCCGTCAATATTGAAATGTTTCAATTGTTGATTTTACAGTTATTTGTGGTGTGATCCATTTAATAAATACAGACAACACTGGATGAAGTAGCGAAAAAAACCACGACCTGGTGGGGCGCGCAACCGCGTCACGCTGTCGTCAACCTGTTAATCGTGATGCACGATTAGCTTGGTAGTATTCAATCCTAGGAATCGCGTGATGCGTGGCCACTAGCTTGACAGTGCTCAATCCTATGAACAAGTGAAATAGGGGAGCGTCCTTGACCATCCACCTGATGAAGATTCCATCGTATCCTCGAAGACATAGCCTTATCTCTTCACTGCTCTCCACCATTGCTTCAGCTTTTACGTGTGGTTGCAGAAGGTTTAAAATGTAAAAGACAAAGAGCTTGACTTGGTTTTCTCCTCTTCATTATAGGTCGAGCACTACAATACCACCTGCGGAAGTCAATTGATGTACGAATCAGCTTTGACCCTCTCACAGGACTCACTCTGACTCTCATACAAGACTTGAAGAAAGACTTTGAAGACGCGATTAGATCGCGTTCGCAACGATGTCATACGGGAACGCTTTGGTGTAGCTTCAATCTCTGATGATAAAATGCGCGAGGCTCGGCTTCGTTGGTTTGGCCACGTTCTTCGCGGAAATGATGACAGTGTTCGCAAGATCGGCCTCAACATAGACGTGCACGGAAAGCGGCCCAAGGGGCGCCCGAAACAGCGCTGGCTCGATACGTTGCACGCAGACTTGAAGTTGGTTAACATCCACCCCGACCAAGCATTTAATCGGGAAAAGTGGCGACAGCACATCAGAAAAGCGGACCCCGCCAACAAGCGGGACAAACGCTGAAGAATAAGAAGAAGAATTACTGATGGAAGGCAAAGCGGGGCCTTATCAGGTACTGATTGAATCGCTTGTTAATAAATTAAATCTTCTAGTGTTATGGAATTTCACATACCTGTAGAACTGGAGGCAAATGGTTTTCTCAATCACACCTCTAGTGATCGGTATCAAAATAAAAGCGAAAGCTCTGGACGCTGTTTTCAAACTCAATAAAGCATATATCTAGGTATCCACAGAAAGTGAGCCTAACCTCCTCAGCTAACGGGCTTTTCATAATCAGTAATTTACGCCAAATACCAACACAGTTATGTATGTTGATATTTCGAAGCGCATATCGTAACACTTTATCCTGAATTCGAAAAATTCATTAGTGTAAGTTAGCTCATGACATCTATATATGTGATAGTATTAGGCCATGTATGTTTTATACTCGTACATTGTATCACACGGTAACTTATGCCCCACCGCTTTCCTACTCGTTACGTCCTTAAGCTTATCAGTTCGATGGTGAAGTCAGCTTGTATCCGGGGGGCAGAAAACCCGTGGCTTCTATGGATTTAGGGCAAGCCAGAACCTTGTTGTCGAGGTGCTTCCCTCGCCCCCCCCCCTTTCTGCAGTAATACGGCTCCTCTTCCAGCTGAGACTCTTTGATTCACCGAGGTCTTACAGCTTCTCATCCTTCCTAACCTCAATTCCTGAAACTCCATCTGACAGCGTTCAAGAAGTTCCATTCGAGTTCACGAGTACGAAGGTACACATTAATTAGGTGCACAAAAAAACGCAGTTCCAGATCCGTGAAACTTATGGATTTTTAGTGAAATTTTTACCATGATTTCACTCCGTTTCAAAATTCTTATAAAAAAACTCCCTCGAAATCCTTGCCAAGTATTTCGCTCTCCCTCGAAAAGCACCACCAGTTTCACTCAATATGACCAAGAGCCAGGAGAGACACATGACAATAAGTCTCAACAGTACTCCAATGATCGGGTGCGGGACATGGGCTGAACTGGCTATTAGCAAAAAAAAGACCCTTTAACGACGCTGTACTAGTACACTTTACGATTGCCTGCCGTGGTGAAGTGAAAAAAAATCTACAAATCATGTGAATGCGTGTTGCTCCGCCGATATTTAGCGGAAACGAGCTCGTGTATGCTGTTGACTAACAACTATCAATAGATCGGCCCGACTATTGATATACGCTGTAAGCCTTAGGTAGTCTAGACGTGAAGTCACAATCTGCTTAGTTCCTATCTGCAACCGATTCTTGCTCGGACCATGAAACAAAAATGCTCGGTTGACAGCCCGTTCGCGTGCATAGAAATCATGTGAAGTGTGAAACTCCAGTTCGTAAAGAGGGGGATATTACGCTGGAAAGCAGGGTGAATAACGGTCGAGGAAATCCTCGACCATAGCTCTCTACCATGCGAGAGTAGTGCCGAGAGTGAACATCCGCGCGGAGAGCACAGACGGCACGGCATGGCGAGTGTGAATGTCCGCGCGAGAGATCGTCTCTGATCGGGCAGAGAATCCTCGACGTGCCGTTGAGGAATCCTCAAGCGATATTCACCCTGCTCCTGACCATGAATACTAGTAAAGCACTCCTTTGGCTTCAACATATGGATAAGATTAATTAGGTAAACGACTCAGATTCAAGCGCTTTTGATAAGGACGGTAGCCGCCGCCACGACTCTAACGGGTTCCCCAGAGCCCATCGCGCGAGCGAAGAAGGAACGCAGACGCGCATAAGGACGACGGCAGGGCAATACTAGCCTCAGAGTTTAAAGGAACGATAGTACGCATTGCAAAAAGCAACCCATTCCAAAGTTGAGGTAGAGATGGTGAGTAGTACCAGAAAGAAAGCGAAACCACGAAAAACGGCCCAGAACCGGAGAGAAATGGACCCCTTCCTTGTCCGTTGATTTGAGCATTGATGGGACTCTCATCGCTTTGCCCTCTTCAACCCTACGCTCTCTCAGCTATCTAATCACTCGCCACCTATTGTACTACGGCGAGTGATCAGACGATCGGTGGGCGGAGATCGCCGAACTCGCCAACTTTGAGCCATGCTAGATCTCAGAGGTCAAATCTTTCGATGCCGATTGCGTGTCTGTCCGCACCCTCAAGAGATTCACCGCTCTCCCCACTAGGCGATTTCTCCCTTCTTCGACCTTCGTTCTTTCCGTGCAATCCTCCTTTAAATAGTTTACATATACAATTCATCTCGACAGCATGCGCTGCGACTCGTCCTTTGCCGCACCTGCGTCTCTTCTTTCGCCGCGCGGTGGGCCAATTGGGGACACCTCATCCTGCTCACATCCTAGGCAATTTGTGGAATGTGGTACGCCAAGCATAAGGCTCCTCACCCTAACAGCTAGGCAAGACGTCACACCTTAGTCCGGGATCACTATCTTGAACCACATTAGCGAAAGCTGAAAGCACTTTAGGAGCACTTTCACACTACACCGGTCCTTATCAAAGGTAATTTTACATAAATCGATCACGTGTCACGAAAATTCTTATCCTAATTCTTGGTATTGGAAGCACAATGGAGTGCCCCCCACCTGAACTGGAGTTTCACCGTCAAGAGATCTACTCCTTTTCTATTACTTACTCTCATTTCAAACCTGGTTGAGGGGCTTGTTAATCACAGATACCAACACTTTTAATCACGATCTCCACAACACCTGCCTACAGTTCATGCACAAGTTTCTGCAAGTCCTTGCCCCTCATGGCCATTACTGACTATGCGCTCGTAGCCCTGCGTCAGGTTTTTTGAGGCGAAGTGGTTGATTTACGTGTTTAGGGTATCAACTCTGAGGGCGACTTTCCAGCCAAGCCTGGATAATTGACCTAAAGGGCCCAAGTAGTGAATAGAAAGTGCAGTCGAAGGCAACATTTGGTATTAGGGAACAACGCAATTATTTTAATAATGCGAACATGTGAGCTAGATACTGACTTTCGCTTTTACAATTAGGACGGAAAGTTGGTTTCATCACAAGTGTCTGTAGACACGTATGAGATAATGACAGTAGATTGTATTGAAGACCCGATGGGTAACTCATCAGTTTCGAAGTTCGGATTCGAAACAGGTTCTATTGGCTTAGGCTTCCTCAGATGCGCATGCTACGAGGTGCTTAGGAATTACCTCCCCTTCACAGAAAAAAGCAGAGAATGTGTCGGCTGCAGAATAAAAACACAACTGACGAACGGCCTTTGTTAAATCTTCCCCCCGCCCCCGAGTCAGAAGGTCACATAGTGATAGCTAATTTCTGGTAAAATGATAGTTGTAATTAGTGACAATCGATAGAATACAACTGCAACAGGCTAATCATTTCATTGGCAGAAAACATTAACATTTTGTGAAGGCCGTCGTCACTTGTGGTGCATGTCTGCACCGACACTTTCTCGCTTTTTGAAGGGGAGGTGAGTTATGTTCAAAATAGACCGCCACGAAACTAGTTCTACAATCTACATGCAGGTGACTGCAAGCAGATCTTGATGAAGCAAAGTAATCAAAGGACTTTCCAGCCATGTCAAAAATGGAAGAAATACTACAAGGAATCGACTTCACGATCGCTCCCGTGAGGCTAGGCCATACCGCTTCGATCTGTGGCCTTATAGCCTCCATTTGAGAATCGGCTAGCAGATATATTCAGAAAGCAGCAATGACCCCATCCTCTCGAGGCTGACGCAAGGGTGAACACCACCGTGCGAATGGCCTGACCGATGTGTTGACCTTCAATGGTAAGTGCTCTTTCGTTAGAGCGAAGTAGAATCTTCTGTTAAACTTACTACTAATCCCTGAAAATCCTTATCTTCCTTCATATCTTCAAGTGCATATTCGAGATTTATCCACTTGTATTTAGTAAATGGTTCATCGAGATGTGTTATTAAATAAACCTGCGTTAGAAAAATGAAGAATGCATGAGTTTTGAGAAACGAAAGCAAACAGACACAGGTCTTGCGAGTAAGGAAGTGTCAGTTATCTTCAAGTCATCAAATTTCTTAATCACCGCTTTGCTTTCCAAATATGGGTAATGTCTTTGTAATTGCGAGTAGCTCCATGGAAATCTGAATAGATGGAGTCGTAATCACGAGTTATGGATTGAGAGAGCGGTCATCTTTGGGTTATGACGGGTCATGTATGCTCAACGGCAACTTTCTATGATTTCTGTTGGTGGAGTTGAAGTGTGCCAATTTAAGTGGATGTTTCACACCGACAAGAGGAAAAATAACCGCAGGAGGCCCATGACGGTCGGCAAAAAGGTAGGGTCAGCGGACGAGTCGCCCCGCATCCTCTAGTGATTTCGCGTCAAGTTGAATAGAATTTCCCACTGTACGTCCTTATCGGCGAGCACGCGCTTCGACACTGGCTTCTTGCCGCGTGTCGGGTGCCCGTTCACATCCTCTCTTCCCCTTGGAATAAGGGAGAAGCGCGTTCAACGATGGTCTCGGACTGACGTACTCCATGGATCCTAGTCCGCGGAAATTTGAATTGGCCCTCATTCCGTAATCGAACTTTGTCTAGGAGGTTTGCGCGAGGTATAATATCTCTTCCATCACCCCACATTGCCGTCAGTAGCTCACTTTGTAAGACTCTGGCTCCCTTTCCATGCACTTGAGCCGCGACAAACGGCCTTAACTGTTTATGATGCGAAGGGCTACATCTACCCACAGGGAAATGGGAGGATGCTTCAAAGCAACAACCCCAGGTCAAATCGGTGGGGTCACAGCTCGATCATGAAAAGTGGATTCCGGTTGACTGAAAATGGAAAAAAGTAAAGGAAACCGCTTGTGACCTCTTATTAAGGACCACCCTCGTGCATCTGGAGGAGAGGAAAGCCAGTCGCCTGTCTAGGCGAGTATGGATGAACACATCGCATCAGTGTGCGATGCCTTTATCATATCCACTGAATCTATCCCACTACGTCGTGATCCATGCATGCGATCTCCACGGCTAGCGATGGGGGTGGAGGAGAGGGGTCGTTTGAAAGGCGGGTGGACCAAAGGTGGCGCCTTAAGGCCACTTTCTGCCCAGTAACTCTCCATCTCTTCTCGACTAGCCTGTCCATCTTTTCAGTAGATTAGTAGCAATCGTATGCGTCTTAACGATAACCGTTAGACATCCCGAGTGACCGATTGGTATCCCCGCGGAGTTAAAAAGGCCGCAAGGGAAGACCCCCAGCCAGGTGGAGTGATCCTTTTAGGAAATTATTTGGACAGAGATGGCAACAAATGGCAAGAAATCGAAACGAATGGCATAGATGCGTCCTGCAAGGATGGCGAAATCACCCTTGAAGAGCGGACATCAAGGTATTCAAGGTATGTATGTCTGTCTGTCCGTGCGTCCGCAAAATGAAGTGAGTGATAAGCTGATGGGACAAACAACCGCTAACAGAATCGGGTAGCTACAGGATTTGAGATATCAATGTTTTGTAGCAGGATAGTTGTGATAACACTTAGGGCTATATAAACACCTGCTTAGCACACTTCCGTTCATTCCACATGGTGCTGCAGTGGCAGCTGGAGGGCAGTGGAGGGAGGAGGGAGGATGGGAGGGGAGCGAAAATCATCACCAACAGACCTAAGGTGCAGTTAGGTATTGATATGTCATTCTACCGTCATGTCATGATTACGGCCCTCTACTATATGAAACACCTTTTTGTTGCATACGCGTCACTTCCACGAGGTGTTGGTGTCACAGGAGGAAGGGACCATAGCGGAGGATAGAAAGCTTGCGCAGGAAAGGAAGGTCCCGGCGGTTGACGGGGGACTAATCTGGTGGTTATAAAAATGGTGAGAATGCTGACCAAACTGCAGATATGATCCTAAGGGGCGATATGTGATTGGTAGCGGTATGTGATGTGATAGCAATGGATACGGTACATTTGATTATTGGAATTACACGACAGGATGAAAAAAGACATGGGATACACATTTTTTAGGGAAACGCTACTCTTCCCGGCCGGTCGACAAATAGCTGGGATTACGGTAGTGCCGGTCTCATTTACTCATCATCATTCTACATCCTTTTGGCATTCTTCTTACTATTACCACCACTTCACCCTGGCTCCTTGTGTTCCCCTGATCGCGATCCATCGAACAAGCAAATGTAACCGTTCCCACGCTTCTAGAGCCCCTTCCGCGAGCTCTTGACGAAAATCTTGCCGGATCTGTTGGAATCGCTTGGATCGTATAAGCTCTCTGCTACTCGAACTACATATTTTGCGATACAGCAGCGATGAACGAAATATTTACCTTTACCTATTCAAAGGGAAGATACCTACATTAGCAGTGTGAAGGCCAGGTATAGAGCGAGAGATTGGGGCAGTAGCAGACTTCGAATCGCCTGAATGGCATGAACGCAGCGAAAGCTTTCAAATACTGCGATTAATCCTTATTAGCAGCCCACTGAATTGAGAGCTGTTAATCCGCTGTGGTGACTCTCTTTAACGGGAACACTTTCTAGACCTAGAGATGGCTGGAAAAGCTGCTGAATCTAGGCCCTACTCGTCACTGGTACACTGAGTGCTGCTATATCGGAAAAGGGACTCACATCGAACCATCGTTGGCCTGTAAGACTACGTCGAAGTACGCATCGCTAGACATGGTGCGACTAGCACCAGCACATAAGTGAGTAGTGGAGTGGAACTGCCTCGAAATGATCAGCATCCAAACAAATGATAGCAGCTGATAAACTGCATTCTAAACAGTCAAGTACGTGCACAATGGAAGAAATTTTCCGCTCTGGTATACTCGATATCCAAGAGTTGGGGTAGGCGTGGCACTGGAAGTGACGTGCACTTGATAGAAGCTATGTGGATAAGCT
>MU899296.1:0-10894 GCA_036418205.1 Ostertagia ostertagi | reverse complement strand
AAATATAGTTTTCCTCCAACTCTAAATGATGAGCATTCGGTTCTACTCTAGCAAGGTATTATTGAGTCGAATTGAATGCGTAGACAAAATGCTTTTTTGCTTTTCTCTGCATTTTTTATTGCTCTCTCCTCCTGGATATGCTTCTCGTAAATTGTGCGTGATTTAATGAAATAATTGGAACACTAACGAATTCCAGTCAGAAAGCAGCTTCAAGTAGGCCTCCGAAATTCTCCTACCTCATTGTTAACATTCTGTCGGCATCGCAATTTCTAGATTTTCTAGAGGTTTTCTTGCTATTTCAAAGACTGCTTGGATGGTTTACTTAGTCAACATTCTGTGCTCCCTTATTTCATTGTTTTTTTATGTAAATAAGCATATTACATTAAGCGCGCAATAAGTAAATAAGTAAATAAATAAATGGGCATACCTTTACAATCCCTCTACACAGGGTGGCCAAAAATTACGGTAATTACGGTAACGGGAGCTTACCGCATGCAATTTCAAATTAAAACGGATGGAGTTTGAGTGTAGCTTTTGCGCATTTGGTTCTATTAATACGATGTTCATTCTTTAATTTTACCACTCAAAATTCTATTAGTTTGGATTGTTCAAGCCTTTAGCTCTTCATGAAATAACGACTCGCTTGCTTCGTCAAGGTGTCTGGTGGTGTTACGTTGCAAAGCGAATCAGGAAGCTGCAACAACCACCATTGCGAAGAACAATCGACTAGGTGCTAGAAACGATTGGATTGGACGTGGAAGAGAAGCTTCTGTTGTTACCAAGAACAATATTGAGAAGTATACGCGAAGCGGCGATGGACCTTAGCACATTCAACAAGTCGTTTGTCCCGTGTTAGCGGTCAGGTGCAGTTCCTAGAGAAGAAATAAAAACCTCATTTTATTTCTGTAGAACGTCACACAAGGAAACTTCGGCCAAATTCTTGTCAGTGGAACGGCCCAGAGATTAGATCATGGAGAAGTCAATGGATTCAAGAAACCGCTACATAATGGCTGGAAAGCACTCAAGGCTATCTATCAACCGGCCGCGGTCAGCTCATTCCCTGGAAGACTTCATTTCCTTTTCAAAGCAGATGGTGGCTACTCGGAAGTACCATGTGGTTTTTCGTTTGGTGACCGTCAATGAATATATTTTTATTTTCCACTTGCCTTTTCTGGTTGTACAGAATTTCATGATCGCTTCATCTTGTTACCGTAATTTCTGGCCACGCTGTATGTAAAGCAGTAATTTGGTGTGTTCGTCCGTTTGTCAGTTTGTAAAAATGAATGGGCAAAATTTTCCAGTAGAGGATTGGGTTACTGGAAGCATTCCCTTCTCGTTTATTTTAGTTTAGTGTTTTGAGAAGCTTGGTTTCGCTATTTCTCGCAGAGAGATGTAAATCAGGGAATACCTCACTAGGTAGAAGAGCAATGACGACTTTTACACTAGCACTAGCGAGGGAGATTCCCGTTCCCCTTCTGTGAGCAATCCTAGCTTGTTGAAGGATAACCCTCTGTTCCTCTAGGCTCCGGGGACCCTCACTAGGGAGGAGCGGGGAGACTGCTGCTATATATCTGCAGGTCGAATTATCTTACGTTAGTTTTTTTTTTTTTCATTGTTTGTCATTGGTCTAGGGTCATGTTCTTGTACAATGTCAGGTCAGCGTTCGCTAGGTCGGCTTATTTAATGAACCAGTTTTGCTTCGCCCGCTATCGCGCGCATCACACGGCAGGCTTTAGCGAAATTGGAGGACCCATGGAATATCAGCATGAGATACTCCATTAACCATCTCACTATTGACTGTGTTAGACCCTCCACAGTTTCACTGAAGCTCATCGAGAATACGCGTGATAACGTCTGAGCTGAACTGGCATATTTATCTCACAACTGTAAACATCCAGCATTCTTTTGAATTCAGATAATTTAGCGGTGAATAGGATTGCTGTCAGTCTCAAAATGAAAATGAAATATGCCTATTTACATAAGTGAGGAGCTAAGGCTTATCATTCATTTACATTCATCATTATTTAGAACCCCGAAAGGATTAGCGGTTTTAATGAGTTTGGGCTTTCTTGATAGAAATGAAACTTATCATTTGCTGAAGACTTGATTGAATTTATGCAATCGACTGCTATTAAGTAAGCTGGTCATACAATGATACAGTGTGCACGTACCACTACAAACAGAAGGGACGTTTGTAAGTAGGGACGCTCCAGTATCAGCGCAAGCTACATAACGGAATTGACGACTTTTGCGTTCTGGCGCGCCTTATCGGCCCTTATCAATCGTTATCAGTTTCTGGCACCCACCAACAATGTCCCCGTCCCACCCCACATAACACTTGTAAGTATGGTTGCTCTGGTGTCAACGCGAGCCAGGCAACGGAATCGACGACTTTTGCGTTCTAGCGCATCTTATCAGCCATTATCAGTTGCTATCGCTTCCAATCATGTACCACCAATGTCCCGGGACCGCCCCACATAAGACTTGTAAGTATAGACGCTCTTTACCAATATGAACGGCAAAACGAAATTGGCGATGCTCGCTTTCTAGCCCCTCTTATCAGCTATTATCAGTCGTTATCAGTTCCTATCACGTACCACTTGTGTCCCCATCCCACCCCCTATAACATATGTAAGAACCACTGCGCTATCATTACTGTGACTCGAGCTATGAATTTCCGGTCACACACACACACACACACACACACACACACACACACACACACACACACACACACACACACACACACACACACACACACACACACACACACACACACACACACACACCACACACACACACACACACACACACACACACACACACACACACACACACACCACACACACACACACACACACACACACACCACACACACACACACACACACACACACACACACACACACACAAACACACACACACACACACACACACACACACACAACACACACACACACACACACACACACACACACACACACACACACACACACACACACACACACACACACACACACACACACACACACACACACACACACACACACACACACACACACACACACACACACACACACACACACACACACACACACACACACACACACCACACACACACACACACACACACACACACACACACACACACACACACCCACACACACACACACACACACACACACACACACACACACACACACCACACACACACACACACACACACACACACACACACACACCACACACACACACACACACACACACACACACACACACACACACACACACACACACACACACACACCACACACACACACACACACACACACACACACACACACACACACACACACACACACACACACACACACACACACACACACACACACACACACACACACACACACACACACACACACACACACACACACACACACACACACACACACACACACACACACACACACACACACACACACAACACACACACACCACACACACACAAACACGATTCCTATTCTTATGCTATACTTAGTTATGTTCTTGGTTGGTTCAATTTTTGATTGAATGGCTCGAAGTGCGATCTGTCCTAGAAATTTGGGGGCGGGATTGTTCTACAAGAGGCCTCCGGTTTCCACAGCTCTTGGTTCTTTTAGATACAGTTTCCGAATGCATACGGTAATACTTTGGCGCGAAATACCATCAAAAAACGAATGCACCTAATCAGATGTTCTGAGCGGGATCTAGTGGCTGCGAGCTAATACCGCAATTAGTTGGATTCGAACATGCTAGTATTGATTCTCAAATTCTTGGCAAGGAAACCAGATCGCTACTATTTTTTTCTCGTCTTTTCATGAGCTAATATATTGCCCATGATTTCGAGTAAAGCGGTCAAAAGTCTTTTCGCATGAATTTTTTTCGGCTGTCAACTTTTCTCCGCTGATTAACATCGCATGTCAAATTTTTTATATGTTTTGGAAGCAGGTCTTAGGTTCGCGGGTTGAACGCGCTGAGAGTTGTTGGGATTGAGAAGAATTAAGAATGGAAAAAATCATTTCACTAGAAATTCTCGCGTATGAGCAAATTCCAAGTAGGTTTCAAATTACTCTAGCAAGCTTACAATTCAACAAAACAATCTTACGCATGATGAATAACACTGGGCAGGTCCAATACTTTGTTAATGATCTTCTGGGTTCGCTGAAATACTAACAAGGCCTAAGTAAGGAATCAGTCATTGAATGCACTGTCTACTAGGGCAGCTTCCTCCACTTCTCTTGAAATTTGACGAGTTTCTCGCCCATATTCCCGGCTCTTATTTCCACCAAAGGTATCCCTACTCTTTCCCATAATGTTTCGATGGCGCTCGGGACATTGGTGTGAATTGTTCCCTTCGTTGAAAGCGCGCCATGCTGTTCGAACCATCGTCACAAGTTATACGAACAGGTGAAAGGTGCGATGCTTTTGGTCGCTCTATAGCTAGAAGGCGAACTCAGTCACGTACAGTTTCATACGAGCGAATACGAAACTCCTTCCAGAATCTATCTGATACGTCGGCATTCTCCACTTCTCTAATCCTGTGCAGTTGTAAAACTTCTTTTACGGACTACCACACGCGAGCCTCCGCCAAGTTTTACATACGGCAGTTAATTCCTTGGATCGAAACGTTTTTCCTCAGGACCGCACACATTCCTATTTCAGTCGCCGGCAAACATCTTGAATTTACTCTCGTTGGTCCGCAGGACGTCTGTTGGTCGCAGGCGCCCTAATGGGGCTTCTCCACGTTTCAGGTCCGTGCGTTAACCGCCGGGTAAACCCATCGCGCAGTATTTTCGCAATGTGGAAGGGAGCTGTTATCGGTAACAGTTGTGGCGGTTCTAGAAGTCCTCTTCTCCGTACGAGTGTGTATAACAGGCTGCCCGCGACTGAGCTCGCCTTCTAGCATTAGTGCGACCAAAAGCATCACACCTTCACTGTGAAGGAGTGGCTTCGCCAGCATGGCGCGCTTTCAACGAAAGGAACAATTCACACCAATGTCCCGAGCGCCCATCGGAACATTATGGGAAAGAGTTAGGGATGGAGGAAACTGCCCTAGTAGACAGTGTATTCAATGACTAATTCCTTACTTAGGCCTTGTTAAGGTTTCAGCGACTTCAGAAGATTGTTAACGAAGTATTCGATCTGCTCAATGTTATTCATCATGCGTAAGATCGTTTTGTTGAATTAGAAGCTTTCTACGGTGATTTGAAACTTAACTGGAGTTTGCTCATACTCGAGAGTTCCCAGTGAAATGATTTTTTCCATTCTTAATTCTTTCTCCATCCGAAACAAATGTGCCGTTTAAGTGAAGTAGGACTGTCTCCAAAACATATTAAAATTTGAATTGATTTGATTCAGCGGAAAAAAGTTACAGTCGAAAAAGAATTCCAGCGGTAGTAGAACTTTTGACCGCGACTGTAACTCAGCATGTCCAGGGATTGACTAGGCGAAGCAACAAATTAGATTTCGTTCCAAGTTCCAACTTGGATTTGATTAGCAAGCTACCGACCAGCCCTCCTGTTGGTACACTGTTAGTTCGTAATAACTTCGTATGATTGCTGCTGGCCACGCGACTGCTGGGTGTTGTCTGGTGACTTCCTGCTTGTAATGTTGCTGGATGCCTTATCAATGGTTCCAGGTTGTTCGCGGCCAGCACGCCTTTAGCGCGCGTTACACAGCCGCGGGATATGGAGTGGCTGAACTTCTCTCTAATTGGGCCGATACACAACGGAATATTTGGACTTCCGGAGTAGCGTGCTTATCCGCTCATCCAGCGATACTTTCTCACTTTCCTTCTTCGGGCAACCATCATTCGTTTTTCCGGGTGTGCAGTGTCTCACCTCCCATCTTTTTCTTTCGTTGCAATCTCTTCCACGTTTTTCCTCGGACTCTAAACTATCGTGCTAAGCGATTTTTTTAGGTCTTGACGGAAAACGCGCGCGGGCACTTTACTGCAGTGGCGTGACCCACGGATAAAAAGTGTGATTTCGTTCCCTCCGGCTGTTCGGTCGTATCCATTTTTTGTTTTTCGCGTCAAACATTTCGCGCCTGCAAACACTTTGTGTGGGAAGTCCGGCAAGCAAAAACCGCGCCACGTTTGCATGCATGCCTTTCGCCCACCAAGCAAAATAGAGTCTCCATCCGGCAGTCTCATCTAGATTGTTCCTCACATCTTAGGAGACTTCGGATGAACGGGGGCACTTAATAGACTCAGCAAAAACCCGCCGCATGTGGTCAGCCCTGCTCACCGGGCAACAGGGTTGCCCTTTCGTCCCCTGGACCAAACTCCGGTTCCAGCTTTTTCCCGGGACTTCTGACCGAGTTTGTATGATTTGGTGTCGGCGAAACTCCGCCGTATTTTGGTCAGTGCCCCGACCACACAGGTGACAGTTGAGAACTCCACTCCCCAGCCACGGCTCTATCCACTTTTTCCGGTCTCCGGACCGTCTTTAGACCGAGTTTTAATTTTCGTCGCAACTCCGCCCACTTTGGTCATGCCCCGCCCACCATGACAGTTGACCTCCACTCCTCCACCCACCTCTATCCACCTTTTTCCCGGCCTCCGGGACTTCTTGGAACCGAGTTATGAATTTTCGTCGCAAACTCCGCCCACTTTGGTCATGCCCCGCCCACCGATGACAGTTGGCCTCCACTCCTCCACCCACCTCTATCCACCTTTTTCCGGCTCACTAAGACTTCTCCGGCCCGAATTATGAGGGCTTGTAGAAAACGCTGTACACCTTAGAGCGCGCTCCGCCCCCTATACCGATTTTTTCTGCTCTATAGGCTTTACTCCAAACCGAGTTATGAATTTTTCATAAAGCACTGCTTTTTTGGAGAACGCCCCGCCCACCGGGGTGGGTCTCCCTAATTCGATGTGACTTACCAATGCACACCTTTACCCACTTTTTGGCCCAGTTTCGAGGCTGTTTTGTCACTGAAATTGAAATCTTGGTCGTCAGTACAGTTCATTTCGACGCACGCCACGCCCACTGTGGGCGGGGCTCCGCTTAGCTGATGTGTGTTTTGTACTTCGTGAGACCTTGCCCACCCATCCCACACTTGACCCGGTCCCTCCAGGCGGATCCCGAGGAGCTAGGGAATTTCGTGACAGACATACAGAACGACAGACGACAGACGAAGCGCTTTATAGTAAGTAGGATCTTTCGTGAATAGACTGTTTGATTTGCTATGCGCACCAATGTCAATGAGGACGAATTGCTATTGTCTGTGTCACACACAGCCATAGGCTACTATGTTCATTGCGAGCGGTTCCTTCGAGCCTGCTCCCTGCAGGTCATTTGCAAAGGATGATCGAGCATCGTGATTGCCTTTCTCATGGTGCTAGGCGTACCAGGAAGTCGTCTTTTTGCTCGTTCCAGGAAGTTCAATTGTCATTGAGAAAAAGAAAAAGGATGTGAGAAAGAAAAGAAGAAAGAAAGTTAGGGAGAAAAAGTTTGTTGAGAAAAAGTTTGTGGAAGCTGGGCGTATGGTAACTTTCACAAGTATCTGGATGGCAAAATTCACGATAAAAAGCGCACTGTTTCCCTGGAACGTAGTATACAGTGCGCGTCAATTGTATATGCCACCCCCTGATTTTTTCAGTTTTCTGACTTATTTGGAAATTTCGTAAATCGGCATAGCAACCATCGTTTTCGGCGTGTCGGAAAACTAAGAATGGTGTTGTTTGATTTTGGTTAACGCGTGGATTTGAATTGCTCTGTTCTTTTGAAGAAAATGGGCCGCGTCAATTGCTTATGCCATCCTAAAGTTTCTTCAGAATTTCTCATGTCTCTAACGCTATTCAGCTACGGTGTGCATGTAATACAAATGAGGAAATCCTCCACTTATGCAATGCACACAAATGGTGGAGCATTTATAACTAATTAGTTCGGAATATTAGCCCTATACTGGACGGTAGCAGCATGAAAACGCTTTATCAGAGAAAGTGCTGTGTGCTCACTCTTGCGATCGCTCCTGCTGCTTATTGTAGAACTCATCGAGGAGTGTATCCAGGCAAAACTGGGGAAATTGAAGTGCTCAAGGAGCTCTTAAATTCTCATTTTCCCGCTTCGAATCCGTGGTCAACTTTATTTGTGGTCTCGGCTCCCTGCGAAGCTCGAAGCGTTCACGCTCACAAAGTCTCTGTTCAGAGAGAATATGAGTTGCACTCACAATCCGCGTAGTACCCATCGCCGAACTTTGTCGGATTCTCTCTGGAAAAATTTTCGTACCGAGCGAGCGAAAATGATGACATGGGCCAGTTGTAACTTGAACGGGACACCGAAGTGGTGGCATGGGCCATCATTGCATCGCCTTGATAAGAAAACTTCGATCGAGTTCAGTGAGTTGACGCGGCCCATTTCTCTTCAAAGAACAGAGCAATCAAATCCACGCGTTAACCAAAATCAAACAACACCATTCTAGTTTTCCGACACGCCGAAACGATGGTTGCTATGCCGATTTACGAAATTTCCAAATAAGTCAGAAAACTGAAAAAATCAGGGGGTGGCATATACAATTGACGCGCACTGTATACTCGTTCGTCCCTACTCGAAGTCTTGATGATTGGGTCTGTGGATTTACACACGGCCGTCGCCGCATTGTTAGAAGTCGCGTGGACAGTCTGTTACTACCATACTCCGCCGGATATCAAAAATTATGCTGGAAGCAGTTTATCCGCACACCTTCTATCAAGTGCGGTGGCCGCCACGTCAAACACATGGACACGCCTATCAGACTTCGAGATACTGACTGTATACAATGCATATGACAAGGTAAATATGTTTGCTGGTCAGTTATCAAAATCGGCTGAAGGAAGCTCATTCTTATCTGAAAGTAATTTCGGTTACTAGCTATTTGCATATATTACTGATGTTATTTTTTTTCGGCTTCTCTTTCTTTTCTTAAACGCCTTAACAACACAACAACATAAACGTCCTTCAATTTTATAAACTGCTGTGTCGGTTGTAACTTATGTATGTATGTCTGTCCGTCCGCAAAATGAAGTGAGTGAGAAGGAAGCTCATGGATAAACAAACCGCTAACAGAATCATGTAGCTCGCAGGACTTTGAGCTATTAATGTTTTGCAATGGCATGATTGTGATAACACCCCAACGGCTATATAAACACCTACTGAGCACACTTCCGGTCATTCCACATGGTGCTGCAGTGGCAGCTGGAGGGCAGTGGAGGGGAGGGGGGGGGGGTGTTTGAGGAGGGTAGGCGGAAAACCATCCCCAACAGGCCTAGGATGCAATTAGCTTTTGTAAGGTCATTTTAGGCCGTAAAGCGTACGCTGTGAAAGAAGGTCCCGGCGGTTGACGGGGGACAACCTGGTAAAAGATAAAGGCAAGCATTTGCCGTTGATCAATCCCTTTTTGGGATGCGGCACGCATTCTACTTCCATTTGTACATTCGTAGTGGCGTTTGAATGCGATGTGGCCTATACAATGACTTGCGGGGGCCAGCCGATGTACAAGTCAGTGTTTTTTTTTATCCTCCCAGACAAGTCTGGTACCAACCCCGGAGGGATGGAAGGCTTGGTTGGCCCGGGCGACTCACGACCCAGGATTTGATCCCCGGACCGCTCGCGTGGTAAGCGTGCCACTTGCCACTACACCACTTCCGCCTAACAAAAGCAGATCAACAAAATTAATCACACTATTATTGCGCTTTATTTGATATCGAGGGGTTGTTCAATGTGAGAGCTTTTGAAACTCTCACAAACTGTTCAAACACAAACATTCGAAATTCTTTTCAAGATTTACATCATCATTGCTGTGATAAAGTAAAACTCCTCGCCACTTCTCCCACCCCCTCGTTGAACTTTGAACAACGGACAGTCTACTCTTCGCGAAAGGTAGCGTAACTCCTTTGCATTCGATTTTGGGCATGAAACATCTTATTTACAGCGACTCCGTGGTTTTAAAAATATTTAATTAAAATATTTTCTACAACTTCGCTGGTGTCTGGGCGGAAATGGTGTTGTTATAAGCAGCTCTCCTTACCACGCACACGGTCTAGGGATCAAAAGGCTTGTTTGGCCTGGACGGCGCTCGACCAGAATCTGATCGAGCGCCGTCCAGGCCAAGCAAGCCTTTCGGTCCTTCGCAGTCGGTTCATTTGTATATTTTGAATGGATGAAAAAAATTTGTCCGTACATCGGTTCATCTTTGCAATTATAGTGTAGGCAGAATTGCATTCAAATTAACACTATGATTTGGAATGGAAGTGGAAAGCATGGCGCATCCAAGAAAGGGATTGATAAACGTTGAATGTTTTATCCTTTTCTCCCTATTAATCGCTGTGGTCTGCTCGTACGCCCTGTCTAGAAACAAGTTTACTAAGTCTATACCTTGAATAATTTATGATCCATTTCCCCTCTACTTTTTCTTATTGTTAACGGAAATCACGTAGGATTTCTGGAAGATATATGTTCGTATATTTCAGTCAGTCCATGAAACGAGAGCATCTCCGGGAAATGTGTGCCAGTAAAATCATCTTACACCTAATTCAAAACTGAAAAGAGCGTTACGAACTGAGGTATGTAACAGCTCGTGACGAAGCAGCAAACAACAAACAATTAGACGAACACATCTTCTGCCTCACTAGTTTGACCGACGAAAGTGCAAGCACCCGGCACACATGTCAAACCTGGGGTGGATTCTCCGGATGTTATCGTAGTTCCTTCTAGGCATACTACTATTTTCTATTTTATTTTCTGTATTTCCTCTGAGCGTGCAATGGTAACTGGCACGCTTACCACGCCGCGGTCCGGGAATGAATCCTGGGTTGCACGTCGTCCGGGCCAGTCAAGGCCTTTCCATCCCTCCGGGGTCGGTTAATTGGTACA
>MU899287.1:0-10684 GCA_036418205.1 Ostertagia ostertagi | reverse complement strand
TTTTTACTTCTAGGGATATGGTATACCCATCCCAAACTTGACCTGGACCCTGTAGGTTGTTGTTCGCTTGATACCGGAATTTCGTGACAGACGGACAGACAGACATAGCGCATTATATATAGTAGGGATACGCATTATGAGTCACGCTAATCTCACTTGTATATTATCGAAATTTGTCTGCTCCGCTTGAAAGCGACGATGTTGCACCAGAAGTGAAAAAGATAAGGCATAGTTCTAAAAGATCCCTATTCTATGTACCATTAGGCTTACCTCCTCATATGTAATATATAGAAGTGAGTGTTAAGCTGTCGTTGTTGTGGCACTTGCAACGTCTTTGACAAAATAGAAGGCAAATAGGGTTATGTGGTTCCCGTCATTTTCCATTTTGTGCAGAGGCAGTTTAGATATGCAAAGCCGGGAGACAGCGATATGAGATTGTTTCCATGCATAGTGATCTACCCTCGCCTTCAAATGACCAGAAATTGTGCAATTGCAGAAATTGACGTGGCATTAACGTGGCATCGATTCAAGAACATCTTTGAGCACACGTGATGTCACCTTTTCATCGAGAATTTAGCCACGTGTGCCACGTGGATTTCTGGCTGCATGAAACAGAGTGTACTTTGTTTTATGCTTCCTTATAATAGCAAGCACCTTCGCTTACTCGGAAAGAAAGTGTTCTGGCAGTTTCGCTTGAGGGAGCCCTCGAATAGCTGGGATCGGAAAAGGAGTGAAAATCCTCACAGATACATGGAGAGAATTGAGGGCAAAGTAGCTATCACTACCTTGCGAATCATGTAGCTTTCAGCTTTCTTGATGCGTTGGCAAAAGACTATCATAGATGGGTCGATGGACTCCTGTACATCGGCCGACTGAGACCAGTTCAAGTCGATTTCATAGTTGTGAGACGAAATTGATGCCTAATGTCTGTACCAATACAACCATATCTGTTCCTCTTCGGAGACTGAACTTTCGTGAGTGAAACGCGATATGCTGTCTCTAGGGTTCACAACTGACATAATCATGTCGGGAAAGAAAGGAAGGGTTCTTTCGAAGACAGACTCCACGGTAAGGTCGGAGGTCTAAGAACGGGAAATATGCCTAGTGGACTGTCAGGGTCAGCGCCAGTAAGACTAGCCTAACACGCAAACTGTTGATCAAAGCGCGAGGGTCCCATTCCTCGGGTCCAAGTCGCTTTTCTTGTTGTTTCTTTTCTTCATTTGTGCATCACTAGCCACCTCCTGCCATACTTTCTCGCGCGTCATTTCTTCGGTTAAAGTATAGTGCTCTCTCTTTTAACCTTGCCATGTGCGAGCCTTCTGTCGTTCGTGCTGCATCTTATTGTTCATGTCACGCCATCCCTTTGTACTTGCTCGGTATGAAGGATCCATCAAGTTCTTATTTTTGTCTCGTACATTTTTGTTAGAGTTTACAACTTTCATTGTGCGTTTGATCTGATTTTGTTGCTGTCTTCAGGACTGATATGTCGATATTATTGCTATATCTGTCTGGTTAAATGTCGTAGTATGTCACTTCTGCCTACTCTGGATTTTAAATACTGTCTTGCCTAATTACTAAATTTATCGGTGTTGTTGCGGTTTATAAGACGCCTTTGTCCTAATGTGTTTTAATTCGCTAAGTCCTTTATACTATCGTGAATTTTAGTCCCAGTAATGGGCTCAGTATTTATGTTCTTAAAGTGGTTGATTATAATCACGAGTCGTTATGAACTGATACGTTATTCTTCCCGAACATTGGGCAATGGTGCAATGAGAACAGCTATGAGGAGAAAAAGCAAAAAGCACCACAGAAAACACTAAATTTCCCTCTTAGGAGGCTGGCCGTAGTACGACGAAGATACACATGCGCTGCGAGTAGAGGGAGAACGCGAGATAGTATGTCGTACGCGAGAGGACGCAGAGACCACGTATGCCGGTGGATTACGCTGGCAGCGCGGCGGGCAAGGCCTTAGCGACAAATTGCTTGCTCTAACGATAGGTGGCTTCTCAGTGAGACCCACATCTCGCACAGAGAAAATTGCGCCCGCTGGTGCCTGAGTCCTGACTATAGCTTTAAGTGGGACAGTGTTTACAATTTCGGCAGTAAAGGCAATCTTTAGCTCTGAAGCTTGAAAGCAGGCGCTGAAATTGGTCCAGTGGAGTAACCGTTTGGTCGTAGACGCCAACTGTGTAAAATTCCGTAATTACGTTCACCATGACTCTAACGAGCTGGACGACGAGGGCCAGGGCCTTCGAATCTCCCTTACTGTCATGAGTGTCAGCCCTATCGCCAATTTAAAGCGGCCTTACCTGTGCCTCTCTCAGTCGCACATTCACGGTATGCTACCCTCGCTACGATCTTCCAACTGCCAATGCAGGGTGAAAATCGTGTCGAGGAAAACCCATCTGTGATACGACCCTCCCCCTAAACTGGGGGGTCTTGGTACGACCCCTTCCGCAAAGCGGAGTCTCGATACAACACTACTTCCCGCACACATCAAATGCCAACAAAACAGTGCTGAAGTAAATAACTGCTGTAAGAAAAATCCTGAAAAATTTTCCTATTGTATGAGCACCGACTTTACAGGTACACACACGTTAAGGAAACTGAATAGGAACGGAGAATTCACCTCTTTGCGGCGACTACGGCGCTAAAACACCGATTTACACAAAGATCCTGAAAAAAAGAACTCTACTATTGTACGAGAACCGACTCTACACGAATACACACCGGAAAGAAAGATTGACAGCAATGAGAAAAAATGATAAATAGGACGTAACAGTGATAGAGTCACCGAATTTGAAGGAGCAGCTTTCCCTCACGCGGCTGCGGCGCGGCTCACGCGCTGGAGCGATTTATCTCGAAAATTTGCCTCCTCCCCTTATGCTTCGAACCTTAATAACTTTTTCAAAACTTGATGTTTTAGAAAACGGCGGGTAAGTTTTGAAAGAGCTTCAACTGCAGTTTTTTATTATTTTTGAACTTGCCCTAAAGACTCTCTATTCGGTGAGATTTTCCACGTCGAGTAAACGTCGAGGAACTCAAATTTGTCATGCGTATTTTAGCTGTTTTCAAGACGATAACTTTTTTAATTCTCGATCGTTCGGAAATGTATGGACACCATAAGAAAGTAGAAGAATTGCTCTTTCGAATGGTCGCCTGACTTGTTCAGAAAACTTCCCACTTAAGGAGAAATCTGCGTCGAGAAAATGACGAGGAGTTTTTTCTTCACTCAAAAACCAGATTCATGCCACATCATTGCAAGACAAATTCACTGAAACCTCTCAAAATGCGTCAGGAACGCATCGCTTCACCGTCGCTGGTACAACTAGATACGCTCGGCGCCGTTTAGCTTCAATCGAGTATGCGCCATGCCGTCGGTCTTCGCTCGTAAGTTTAAGTCAATTGAAAGGTTGTGTGCGCATGAAGACTTGCTAATAAAAACGGAAGTGTTCTCTGCAGTGACTAAACGTGGAATTCTTCCAATCACGGTCCAGCCTCAGTTGCTTACACTTGCAATTTATGGCGATAAACAGAAACTTGTAAATCTTTATGTCACGCACTCAATGACGGTTTATGGACTGAGTGGTAGAGGAGATGCCGATACAGTTCGAGATACAAAACATGATCGAGAGAACACTGAAGCCTCAATATTCTCCTCAGAAACTTTTAACACCTAGATTCACAGGGGACCTTTTATCTTTCAACAAAATGTGGTGTGTTTCAACAAAATGTCGTCTTTCTTTCTCGTCGTTTTACTTCATGCCTTTTGAGATGATCAGGTACATAACCACGAGGAGGGCTGAAGAGCATGGCGATGGGACCTGCTACTAATGAATCCTATTACATTCCCTTACGCATTGAGGTTTAACGAGAGAGGTGGTAAGACGCCCCCCCCCCCCCTTTCCCCTAATCCTGTATCTTACAAATCGTCCGATACTGAGTCCGACAATTACGACCCCCCTCCGCCTTCCACAGAGGCAAATACGACCCCCCCTCGACGAATTCCTCGACCGATATTCACCCTGCTGGCAAGTATGCAGCCGCGCTCCAGCCACTTATTTTCATGCCTTCGAGGACGACTATACCTTCCACGGCAAGTGTCAGAACACTTTCCCCCAGCCCTTTCTTCCCGACATGCATTAGTCAGCTGTGATCCTAAAGAACAACATATCAAATCCACTCACTGACAGTTCAGTTTCGATAGGAAAAAATTTATTGAAATCCCACACTCTAGACAGTCTGATGGTGGCCGCGCGTCGCAAAGGCGTGCATGGTAAAGTAGGCGAATGTCCTGCCCTGTACATAAGGCACCGCTTTGAAAATGGGTTAAAGGCAAAGGTCGGGCTCAGCCGCGCTAGAGGAGTAATTCCCGTGCCCGGAGGTTGTACGTGAGTAGCTGCACACATTGCAGCAACGTCCCACCTTGAAAAACGTCGTTAGGCCCCCGGGGCCGTCGGTTTCAATCCGGGACCGCCTCGTCAATCCGGGACCGCCCACCTCCGGAAGTGGTGCGTGGCTGGCATAACGTGTGAATCAGCTAGGTTGATTGCCGTATCAACCGATAAAACGTATAACTTCAGAAAACTTGTTTGTACGTGCCTCTTTCCCAAGCCAGCCTCCTTCACTGCTAGTGGGAAAGAGGGTCTTGTTAACGACCTTGTCGACGGTTTTCTCAGTTTTTTCTCCACTGTCGTTTTACTTCACATCTCTATAACACCACTTGTCTTCAGTTTTCAATGCGCCATAATACTCCCTTATGAGCTCCGACTTTTGCCTTTAAGCGTGGCGATATTCAGAAATAGAACAAAACGTATCGATCATATTAGAATCATTAGAAGCGTGAACTGTTCTGTACACAAATTATAGTTCAAAAGGTCAAAAAGAGTTTCTAGTAACAGCACTTAGTGGACACAGTTCCGCTCTTTCGAAAAGTTTATCAAAACAAATGCAATTTTTTAGTTCTTTTCGTTCTTGTTGGACGATGGGTTTCAAGTCAGTGACTATGGACTAGAGAGAATCTTTTATACGGGAAGGATTCCTTTAACACGTTGACGACAGCGCAGGTTTTCTTTTTCCGCCGCATGGGACATCGGCATTTTGGCGCTACGCGACTCCCACGAGGTGCGTTTTTCCGAACTCAACACTGAAAAGAGCAAAACTAGGGACACAACGCTATTTGGGGGGGGGAAACGGCGAGGGCTTCTGTGAAGAAACCGCAGCGTGCTTGTCTCTGCATCTCTCAGTCGAAATCAACACCCGAGAGTGATGAAATCATAGCAGAGTAAAGAATCCATACACTGGGGATATACCAGGCTGGATTAGGAGAGAGATAGATCTATCGATAACCACAACCTAACTAATATTGTCGTGACACCTAGACTGTCATGCCCACACTCCTCTCTCGATGAATGTGACTACAAGAAAGTTGGTGGAAGAGCGCGTGAACGTTGAGCATGAATGCTTCCCAAGCCAGTTGCTTCCCACCTGACAGATGTCAGAAGAAGTAAGTAAAGGTTTAAAAAGAACAATAGCCGAAGTGTCTAGAACATTATGCTACTATTGTCTCAGAAGCGAAGGATCTCTTCGCGGCCTCGGAAAACAAAATGGGTCAAAATGCGCTGCAGAAGATGTCGAAAATTCTTTTGTATAGACTGCTTCAATGAAAAACACAAGTCATCCATCCATAGAACCGTAATTCCTTGACATTATGTATCACATTGTTGTTTGCATTTATATTTTGTTTTTATGCTTGTTTACCCCAAAATAGTAGTCGGAGATTAAAATAAACGGAAAATTTAGTGAGGTTCAGAAAACCTTCGCTCAACTAAAGCATATTTCGACCGCTTCATGGACCACACACGTAATAATGATTGTATTGTCATATAACAGTGATTACAAAATATTCGAAAGAAGTCGTATACCCATTCGCTGAGGACCAAAGGTACCGGACACGCGCCCTTCTGACGCGCATGCTGCGTCTAAATGGCCCCGTGCTGTGCAAAGTCTGACGCGTTTGCGCGTCAGCACTTGTGGGTCAACGTGTTAATCCCAAAAAAAAGAGAACCACAACCCCTGATCCCACAGTGACATCACAAATCACACATTTCTGCGTTGCATTCACCTTCCCACTTTCGACACAAACGATGCTACGAAAGCAGTTGTACTTTGTTTTTCGCATTTCCGCCTTTTTTGGCGCTATCACCGTTTACCATGCTACTGATTTCATTGCGCCAATTCGTACAAAACATATTAACGAGATCAGGTTTTGAAGCACCACTCACTGCGGCACTCAAGGGCCGTATGCTATCCTCCCCGAAGGGTTAGGGGACCGAAAATTCCTTTAAATTTTTCTGTCTTCCCATCTGGGTGTCCTGATAATAAAGGGCCTACATTTAATGTATGTATGTAGGTAAAAGTAAACATGCACTGAAAATGAAGAAACTATATCGTTCAAAAGCAAACGAATTTAAAGGGAACTTGGGTCAACCCTTAGCTTCGAAACGATAGGCTATCACGGCCCATGGTTCAAGTGCAACAATTCACTCGAGAAGTGAAAAATGAACACCACACACACAAATATATTGGGAAACCAAATGTATAATAGCAGAGTACAATTGTACTGTTCACCTTGTTACGTATAAATATGCCCAGCAAAAGCCACCGATCGGTATTGTGCATCCGCTCGTATACAGCATCGACTCGTTCTGGCTCTTCCGGAATCAATTTCAGAGATGAAACTAATTACCGCAACAATCCCGTTCTGCTTTCTAGTCTCCGTTGCTGGATACTGTATAAAAGCCCACTAGAGAAATGCAGACATTCTCAAAAACTCGACCTACGTACGGGTTTTTGAAGGGACGCCTCGGCAGGAAATTGGCACGTTATCCAACCTTTAAGATTGTACATGTTTTTCTCTGCTATTCATTGTCGAGCATTTTCAGGATCGATATGATTCAATATTTCTGTATCAAGTCTGGTCAAACAAACGCGGAAAGTGAAGACATTTAGTCCAGCCCCACATTCGCTTTCAGCGGTATGGTGTATGTAGTTCTTGTTAGTTGGATACATAGTCCTTCATATTTCCCCTCCAGCCTTCAAAAAGTTGTATTTCACATGATCGTTTAACCAGCTTACGCCCGGATTTCTCCTTTCCAGGAAGAAACGCTGGGTGACTTTTTTTTCAGTACGAACGTGAAAATATTCTCTTGAAATAACGCTCTTAGACCACAAAATACTGATCATATTCCCTTCATTTCTGGATATTGATCGCCATCAGTACAGAAATCGTCAATTATTGCGCAGATATCAATGTCAAAAGCGGTGATAGTCTAATGTAAGAACTATGAGACTGTAAGAAGGAAGGGAGAAGAGGAGTTCTGCCTGGTAAGGACGTTTGCAGTGACGCCATTCAAAGGCAAATCCCAGAAAATGAAAAAAGCGGGCCACTCAAAGGGTCTGCCCCATCATGAAGTGTGCAAACTCGAGCGTCTACATACATAGTTTGGACGCGTTTTTGCGCGAGTTCGCGTCCTCAGAAGAAACGCTCAGAACACAGAAAGATTGCGTTAACACCACAATTATTGGACTAAAGGGAACAACTCGAGAAATGCTTCTCTCAAGATGTCCTATTTGAGATGCATTTTATGAACGAATCAGAAATATTGAATTAAAACTAGTTCTGTCATGAATTATAGTGTGAGCATACCAATCTGCAATGCTATCAAATCAAAAACATTTAGCACGCATCACTAGTTCAGGGCTTACTGTAGACAGAGTGAACCGTACATTGTTCCAATTTCAAAAATTTGACGACACCCTCCACCCACTACCATCACCTTCCACAGTATTTCATTCTGAGACAAGGCAACCTCCGCCAACTTTTCCCTCCAAAACGGTTGTTGTAGAGCAGGGGAGAGGGAGAGATGGTAGGGGGATAAATACGTAGTAGTTGGAAAAACGACAAGGCGAATGTTCTAATTTTGTCTATTTCTGGATTCTTTCCTGAAGGCGTTCACCAAGCCCAAATATGATCGTCCTCCGAAAAAAACTCAAATACACCTTCCCGTTGAGAACTTTGCAACAGGAACACAGCCTGGCACTGAATCTAGGTTAGTATCAAAAATGATTTCTTTATACTGGAATGGGCTCATTTAACCCATTCGCGACCGCGCCGGTTTGCGCATTAGCAGGAGAGTCAGGAGATTTTTCTTCAATAAAATTTGAGTGGATGGAGATTTCCCGTGCCCAGGGCTGGCATAGATAAGAAGGGTATGAAGATTCTTTTTGAAGAAAAACGGCAAACACCGGTTGATACCATTGTAGTACAAGTGAGATCTTTGTCAGCCACCGGTGGCTGCTATTGTCACGAATGGGTTAAAGCATTAAAACCGGCGCAACATCATAAAAGTTAGCTTGTCTTAGTTTTTGCAGGTCCAAGCGTAAGCCAACTTTGGTAGCGTTGTCTCTGTTGAGCGCGCTTATTGTAGAGTTGTAAGTACACAGTATTGTCTCCGAATGCGCCAGATGGGTGAGAACTGCATTAGCTGTGGAAAAATCGGCTTTTGGATTATTTTATTGAGCGGTTGCGCTCCCTCCCCTTCGCCAAGCACTGATATCGCCAAACCTTCGAGCTGTTAAAGGAAGCCCTCTCAGGAACCTTTGCATTCTCTCCAACCCAACATGTCATTTGTGATCACTAGAGGCGACATGCAAAGTATCACAAACGGAAATTCTGTTTCCGAAGGGAAAGGCTCACGAAAACCACATTCTATGGACGATCGAGGGTAGGTCGGCGGAAACAAAGTACCGCATGGAAAGAAGTGTGCTTTGGGGCGGCTACGTATTAGGCGACGCACTAAAAGAATCTAATGAGAACATTCGATTTCGGAGAATAGAGACAAAAGATCGATATAACGGAATGCAGCAGAAAAAAATGTTATTGCCATAGCTTGAAAAGGTCAAAAAGAGTTCTCAGTGATGAAAAGGTCAAAAAGTGTTCTAGTGACGGACGCGAAACAAGTGGAAGCGTGCTCGATTGTTAGGCGTACTACGGGAATTTAAACGCGTAAGAGCCCTCCCAGTTTCTCGATTGTTCACCAGAACAGACGCAGTTTTGTGGTTTTCATTCTTTGGTAACGGTGAGTCTCAAGCCAGTGATTTATGATTGAAATGGAACCATGATTTTTCCGGGGAAGATTTTTTAACGGCAGTTTTATTCCTTGAGCTGCCTTCATTTGGCGGACGAACAGGCCGACCTTCACCTCAGTATACATTTCAACATCCCCACAAACCGACACAGCCACGTGACTTACGAGGTTTATGAAATGGAGTGAGTATCACATTTCAGGCCAATGACGACCTCTACGTTAAAATTCGTGTGAAGAACGACTCACTATATCGCCTCTCAAATTTTACAAGAGAGCAATATTATCATTATTTCAATATTTGTCGTTGGCAATGACTCCAATTTGCTTTGTCGTTGGCAATGACTTCATTTCTATTGAGACTAAGGGATGTTTCATAAATGTTTGGCTTGTATGCCATGGACAGTAATCCTGGCTCTTGTTTTTTTTTCAAAGTGTTTTTCCAGTTTTGATGGATTTAATAAACAGTATTGATTGGAATTCGTTTCGTTTTGCATCGGCAACTTCTCTTATAACAAATGCAGTAAGCTAATGCAGTGGCTAAGTGCTTTTGATTCATCAAAGTTTGTACTGCTCAGCGAGATTGGGGCCGATAGTGAAACTTCAGCTAGGCTCCCGCTACATAGAAATTTGTATAGAATTCGCATGGAATTACAAAAACACCGAAATGTTCAAAGACTGGCCCACATGACTTTGTCAAGCACATTAAAACGTCACATTGGCTCTGAATAGAATAGAAGCTCGTGTCAAATAGCAGGGCAAGTGCAACATACGCGGAGGGCATCAATGTGCGTCCATCATGCGGGCCAGGGCGAGTCACGGCCGAGGAGTTTATGGAATCGCGTTTGTCTCGGTCAAAGGAGAGTTGCCTATGACATCTTGAGGGGAGGGCTTTGTCAGGGAGATGGGCGGTTTTCTGGAAGGAACAGAAATGGAGCGTTCGGAATTACGAAAAAACAGTGGTCATCATCTGAAGAAATATAATGTGGCAGACCCACCAACCGCTTCCACTACCAGTTCACCATTTCACCTACACTTCGGGAATAGAAGTGTAGGCCCATAATCTCATAATTCAGAGCAGAGGCCTGAGGTACGATCAGATAGGGATTCCGTATAAAATCGCATACCTGAACTGCCACTTGCATGATGATCACGAGAAGATTTGGTGAAAATGAAGGACAGCCATTTCAGCTATAGAACAATACGACAAGGGTAGCAAGTGTGACGTACTGGTCACAGGCCACTGTCGAGGTGAAAGATATGATGATGTATGAAAAGATATGAGTGGCTTTCCGCAGCTCCACACGATTAGATATGGGTGGCTTCCTCGAACTACATTTTCACCTACATTAGGTTATCAATACGACAGACTTTACTGTACTACCACACTGATCGACAAAGAACATGGTTCAAGAAGTAGGGAAAAGAAGAATGGCTGGAAAAAGAGCGGCAATAATTAATAAAGCTGAGGATTTCTGAGAATGATCACAGTGATACCGTAACACCATGCACATTTAATCTGTGAGGTTTTTCTCTTC
>MU899269.1:0-14569 GCA_036418205.1 Ostertagia ostertagi | reverse complement strand
GAAGAAGGAGCGTTCGTACTACAAGTACGTTGTTGGAGACTTCAACGCAGTCATCCACGAGGAAAAGCCGGCGACAGCGCGCATTGGACCACACGGAGCCGGAGATACAAACGAAAACGGAGACCGTTTGATGGACTTCCTAGAGCAATGCAACCTCTTCCACGGAAACAGCCTCTTCATGAAAAACGTGGGCCGAAGGTGGACATGGGAGAGCCCTAACGCAGCAGCTCACAGCGAAATCGACCATATTCTCACGAACAGAAAGTGGAGTTTGCTAGACGTCAGTGTGGTAGATGCATTCCGCACCGGAAGCGACCATAGACTCGTCCGGGCCAAAGTTCGCCTCCGAGCAAAACTCCGAAGACGAGACCACTATCGACCTCCACCCATACGACTGCCGCAGTACGACATAAACGCCATGGAGGCGGCCGCTGCCAACTACACATGGCAGGAGGCACAGGACTTGTCAAAGGACTACGACTTGCTTGTAGAAGGACTTGTACAGTGCGCAACGGCATCGGTTTGTGACAGGAAGAATGAACTCGAAGAGTAGGATCGATGACAATGCTCGTACACTCCTCCAACAACGGGCTGCCGTCCACCGTAACTCTGCATCCACACCACTGGAACGTGCTACGATTAACAAAGCGTGCCGATACGCTGTGAAGGAGTCGATTAAGCGATACAAAGACACTCGACTGAAGGAAGCGGCAGAAGTGAGAGCGAGCCTCAAGCGATGTCGTCGGGACATAAGTGACTCTCGCTCGATCATAACTGTCATGAGAGACGCGATGGGGAGACCGCAGACATCGAGAACGAAGATTGAGGAGATTGCCGTCAGCTTCTATACGGACCTTTTCCGATCGACGACACCGGTTTTTCCCGTATCCCTACGCCAACACAAGAGGTGGCTCCGCGGATAGAAGAGTGGGAGATAGAGCACGCCTTACGTCAGATGAAGCCGAGAAAAGCACCCGGACCGGACCGCATCTCAGTGGACTTTCTGAAGTCGGCGTCCTACACTGTCATCAAGCAGCTCACCAAGCGCTATAATAAGTACCTGGACGAGCAGAAGATCCCGGACCAGTGGAAGACGTCAAATACGGTGCTTTTGTTCAAGAAAGGCGAGCGCGATCAAATGAAGAACTATCGTCCCATTGCGCTCCTCTCACAGTTGTACAAGCTGTTCACGAAGATTATTCTAAACAGACTGGAAAGGCAGCTGGACGACTATCAACCAGTGGAGCAGGCCGGGTTCCGCAAGGGCTTCTGTTGTATGGACCACATCCACACCGTCACGCAGCTGATCGAGCGGACCAAAGAATACAAGCAGCCACTCCTTCTCTGCTTCATCGACTATGCGAAGGCATTCGACAGTGTGGAGCTCAACTCTGTCTGGAACGCATTACACCATGCAGGCGTCGACCCGTGCTACATCAACCTGCTGGAACAATGCAACACGGACACATTCACCACCATCCGCTTGTTTCAACGAGAGCTACGCGTGCCGATTGAAAAAGGAGTCAGGCAAGGTGACACGATCTCTCCCAAGCTATTCACCACCGCCCTCAACCACGCGATGCTACAGCTGGACTGGGATGATAGAGGCATCGACATCGACGGCAAGAAGTTGTCTAACTTACGCTTCGCAGACGACATCGTCCTCATCAGTCAAGACCAAAAGGAACTACAGCAGATGGTGGAGGAGTTGGACGATGTCGGCAGAGCCATTGGCCTCACGATAAACCGTAACAAGACAATGGTCATGCGGAACGAATGGGCAGATGCGTCACCTATCATACTCGGAGGCGCCGCACTCCCGGACACCGACTGCTATGTGTACCTCGGTCGACTCATCTCCGTGGACAACAACTTGCGCGCAGAGATCATGAGGCGCAAGAAATGCGCATGGACGGCAATGGGAAGCATCAAAGAGGCGGCTCAGCTCATCTCGGACAAGAAGATACGAGCTGACCTATTCGACTCTACGGTACTGCCCGCACTCTGCTACGCATCCGAGACGTGGGCGGAGAACAAGACGTCTACGATGATGTTGACTCGCGCACAAAGAGCGCTGGAGCGGACATTGCTGAACATTAACCGCCGGGAGCAGAGAAGCCGCAATTTGCGCAGCACAGACATGCGCTTAATGTCTGGTATCCGTGACGCCGCAGTGTATACGTGGGACGCAAAGAAACGATGGGCCGGACATGTGGTCAGACGCATGGATGATCGGTGGACCACACGCGTTACGTTCTGGTATCCACGAGACGTGAAGCGCACACTTGGCCGTCCTGCAACACGATGGAGAGACTCCCTGAAGAAACTTCAAGAAGATGCGGGCCAACACTGGGCCCAAACCGCTCAAGATCGTCAAAAATGGAGGGAAGCG
Organism: Ostertagia ostertagi; assembly: GCA_036418205.1. Lineage (NCBI taxonomy): Eukaryota > Metazoa > Nematoda > Chromadorea > Rhabditida > Trichostrongylidae > Ostertagia > Ostertagia ostertagi. Next base: position 12,177 of record MU899269.1, on the reverse strand, counting down.
TGTGCTCGCCGCTGAGGATCATCGGCTGACAACGAGCATCCAAGTATCCAAGTAGGTAAGTAAGTAATCAAAACGAAAGCAATAATTGTGTTCTTTTCACTCTCATCGTGGATAATGAGTCTCAAGCCAGTGATTTATGGCTGAAATAGAATCATGATTTTTCCGCGCAAGATTCCTTTGATTTACAAACAATGTTGAATACTAAGAAGTTACTCTTCTTCGATCACATCAGTGGAACGGCAGACGTGCGAGCTGTCATGCATAAACACACTTATTTTCCAACACTTTATTAAAACACGAAACTCAGCATTGTCCACAAGTCTTTCGGCACTGGTTGTTATTGAAGTATCCGCCTACACCTTCACCTTTGCAAAAGCCTTCGAGTTTGACAAGTTTGTCACAAACTGTGTCGGTGTCGAACAAGGGCCCTCCTTTATTCTAGGCACGTTAAAAAAGGTTTCTCAATAGATAGGTCTTGAATTCTTATGAATAGAAATGCCGCATTACGCGAAACCGGGAACACTGCAGCAACGCATTTGAAGGCGCGTCAAATATTCCTTCTTGTAAACGGGGTAAGCCCTGATTCTGGTTGTACGAGGGTTTTAAAATTCTCACTAGAAATTTTCTTCTCACTAGAATAATGACAACGTTCTCGAGAATGTTCGTAACATAGGATCTTGTGTTGATTTTTGCCCTTGAAATCCGCTAAATATTCCCCCGACTTTCCAGTTAACTGCTTAACATCAGCGTTCTAGGTGGTTGTTTGGAAGATCACGTAAGACGGTGGGCGAGCTCAATGGGGCTTAGGTGGCGCCAATGCCCCAACCTAAGCTCCTAACGCCTAAGCCTTGGCAAAACGTCCCGCCGCTTCATGGCATATGGTCTCGCCCTTTGGTACTGCTGATGCATATTCGATGGAAAAAACACTTAATTTCGGCAGAAATTCCGAATTTTGCCTTCATTAATATGCCTTCTTTGGAATCTCAACCAATTTCATAACTTGATTTCATAGCTAGAGATTTCAGGGCATAAAACACTCCAGGTAGCGTGAATCAGTAAAACCTTTCCGCCCTCAACCGATCGTTTATAGAGTTCTTCGATAGATGAAAGAGAGTTAGGAAGTAGCAAGAGTCTCACAGGGGAGGTCTTTCAGGTAGTGGGACGCTTCTTTCAAAACGGTTTGAAGCATTTTATTGGAACTCACGAGTAAAGTGGAAAACCATAGATCTTGAAAATTGGTTGCTTTGCTTTTGTCTCTAGAAGTGTTGCGGACAAAAGCAAAGCAACAAACTTGCAAAGGAACCGATCCTACGAGCTTTTACCTGCCACCCCGGACCATCACCACTGAGCTATTACGCTTCATAACTCCGTTCGGAGAGCCGTTTAGCAGATTTGGAAGGCAGATTTGGAATCAGCGTCTGGAGACGCATCAGGAGGTATACATTCTCATTTTATACGGCCACTTCGACCTACCATCCTTCCCTTGTAAGATTGCTAAGCGGACACCTCTAAATCACGAAGATTTTGTGTGGGCGGAATCAATTGTTATTGGAAATACTCTGGCCTGGTATCGATTCGATCCTTAATGTTTGTCCTCCGACGATGATCCTACTGTATCAATCGGGCCCGATCTCTCTCCCCAGCGGGCCAATACGACCCCCCCCCCTGTGACATGTCGAGGATTCCTCAACGCACGCTTGACCCTGAGTGGGAACCAGTAGTCAAGGCGTTGAACGGGGTCTGTCCCTCTTCTTTTGAGCATTGAAGAAACTGGCGTGCCGGACGAGTTGTCCGAACATGCCCGCAGTAAATGCGCCCCAATTGCAATTGCTGGCTAATAGCCAGCTATAGCTGGCTACTTGCCAGTAAGCGGGCGCAATAATGAAATCGTTTTATGTTGTGAACACGAAGGTAGAATGTAAAAATGTGGAAATCCAGTGCGGTCGGCATCACCACCAGGGTCAACCGTGGACAAAGTCCATCGCATGGCTCTCTAGCTTGTGAGAGTAATGCCGAGTGTGAACCTACGCACATAACCGCGGTGCACAATAGATTGCACCCCGTAGAAAACCTAATTTTCTTGAGAGCCGGAAACTTTTGTTGCTTCTGCCTATACTATAGTTTAGAAATAGACGAAGGAATAATATCTGTGATACTTATTTGACATTACGACTTTTTTAAAGTTTGTGACAACAATTTTTCACTTTTTGAGGCGGTGCATAATAGATTGGACGATATGTATTGTGGTTCATAAAACAAGACCTAAAGTCTGCTCCTCCCACCTAAGTATGAGGGCAGCGTTCCTTCTTCTCAGTGAGCTTGGGACTGAAATCAGATTTTGAATCAGCGCATTCTATGCAGCAGAGGCGGTAGAGTTTTCCACTCCTTTGTAATGGTATTTCTTAGCGGCTGAACATTGTCATACGCTTTCCCACCGTCAGTATACCCTATGTATTCCCGATAGGGTTTGTATCAGAATTACATACCGGCGATGAAAATAATGGGTTGTTGTTAGATTGAAAGTGGGACAGAGTGCTTCACGGAGTGTGGTTTGAAGCGTTCTTTTGCACGAAGATGAAGTGTTTGTTGAAGTCTCAAGAAACGAATGGTACCAACGTGTTGTTGAGAAGTGACTGATAGTTATGGCTTCTCATTCACAAGAATCAAAATGAATCTCAAGGCTACCATCACTAGAGGATGCCCACCAAACCATTAGGAGAAGGCACCGATGTTGCTTCGAGGCACCAGTAGTGGTTCACTTCTGCAAGAGCGCCAGTTCGAGTGCCGTTAGCACGACTCATCTCCGCCGACCAAAATGTCATCGAAAGAAATTACCGTAGGGAAAATAGAAATGAGAAATTTAAATTTAGTATAAAGCTGGAAGTGTGCCCAGAACACTCCGCTGCCCAATCTCTGTTATTCTCAATCCTCGCAAGAGGGAGCCGCTTATGTCGATGATATTGAGTCAGGCGTAGTGTCGGCTTTATTTTTTGTCGAACTATGTGGTCCGATATTTTCAACATACGAGACACGGTCCATTTCAAAACGACAATCCCGCAAGCGACAACCGATTCATAGGCAACCTTTGTGGAACTCAATGCCAAATTAATCAAGCAGCGCCTGCCGCGCTCAGGAACAGTTGACTTCTGTACCATCTTGTTCTTAAGAACAGTTTGAGAATGATTCTTGATCACAGTTGCAACTGTACTCCTGGGAATGAAGGGTTCCTTAGAGATTTGGAGATCACCCTTGTCAAGAAGAAGTTACGCTTCACTTCGAATCCAGTCTTCGTTTGTGAAACGCGTATACTTCACATAATACGTGAGTACATGCAAACTTAAAAAGCAGGCAAAAAAAGTCGGAAAAATTGAATATCTCAAGTCGTCCAATCTATTGTGCACCGCCAAAAAAATCAATATTTCACTCTAAAAATTTTCAAAGACAGTGTGTCTAACTGAATATTGTGTCAACATTATTTATCTACTTCCCCAGGAAATATATCAACAGCAGAATCAATAAAAGTTTCGGCCTCTCTCAAAAACTAAGTTTTTTATAGGGTGCAATCTATTGTGCACCGGGGTGTAGACACAGACGGCTCGCGCAAGGCGAGTGTGAATGCCGGCGCGGAGAACGGTCAACCGGTCCAACGTCGGTCCAATCGGTCCAACGTAACGGTTGACCCTGATCACCACCATAGTTGCGTCAAAGGATCGAGCTGAAATAGTCCTTGTGGTCCCGAACCGCAAATTTCCGCAGTCAATCACGCGCTCTACACGACTGGCAAGTGGGCGGCAGTGGGTAGGCCTATCTCACTCGAGGGGGTTAGACTTCCTGCCGACAACTTTCAAAGGTGAGTGTTCAAATCAGTGACACCACCTATGTACTTGGCTTGGGCTAGTACGTCTTTCCAATCCTCAGAATCAAATGGTTCAAACCCTGCTGAGACTGTTGCTTCAAATGTCGTGTTTCGAATGTTCCCCGAACGGATGAGAGCCGTTTCAGCCCTTCGCAGCGCGCAACGACTTTAGCTGTAGGAACTCCGGTCCCACTGAAGATCAGGGGCGAATCTGTGGGAGCGCAGCGAAAAAAAAAACAGGCGCTGCAAAAAGCGAAGACGTTGCATTCTATTGCCAAGAACCTACTCCTCGCCCATAAAATTGACCTCCACTACGTTCATGTCTTCATCGGATAACTCGTCCGAACAACTCAGCTTCTTGATCTCCCATTTTGGTCGGTCTACATTGGGAAGCATTGAACTCCGTCCCTTAACCGACCATTTACACTCGTTTTTTTCACTAATCGTAGCGTTGATACGATCTCGCTTTCAATGTTTGAACGTGCTGTTCAGCTGCTGGGAAGTGGCTGTATCAGTGTATTTTAAGTTTTGTTACACCTTAGTTCCTAGCAGCTTACAGTAGTACCTGACCGAACTTCGTCATCCTACTATATATAAGCGGCTAGCGTGTGTCTGTTGGTGTGTGTGTATGTTTGACCGGAAATTCATAGCTCGAGTCACAGTAATGATAGCGCAGTGGTTCTTACATATGTTATAGGGGGTGGGATGGGGACACAAGTGGTACGTGATAGGAACTGATAACGACTGATAATAGCTGATAAGAGGGGCTAGAAAGCGAGCATCGCCAATTTCGTTTTGTCGTTCATATTGGTACTAGAGCGTCTATACTTACAAGTGTTATGTGGGGTGGTCCCGGGACATTGGTGGTACATGATTGGAAGCGATAGCAACTGATAAGGGCTGATAAGGATGCGTCAGAACGCAAAAGTCGTCGATTCCGTTTAGCTCGCGTTGACACTAGAGCGTCCATACTACAAGTGTTATGTGGGGTGGGACGGGGACATTGTTGGTGGGTGATTGAAAGTGATTACAACTGATAAGGGCTGATAAGGGGCGTCAGAACGCAAAAGTCGTCGATTCCGTTACGCAGCTTGCGTTGACACTAGAGCGTCCATACTACAAGTGTTATGTGGGGTGGGACGGGGACATTGTTGGTGGGTGATTGAAAGTGTTACAACTGATAAGGGCTGATAAGGCGCGTCAGAACGCAAAAGTCGTCGATTCCGTTACGCAGCTTGCGTTGACACTAGAGCGTCCCTACTTACAAATTCTATTTGTAGTGGTACGTGCACATTGTATCATTGTATGACCAGCTTACTTAATAGCAGTCGATTGCATAAACTCAATCAAGTCTTCAGCAAATGATAACTTAAAGGACGAATTCACGATGAAAAAGCAACCCATTTCAAATTAACCTAGGGATGGTGAGTGGTACACGAAAGAAGGAAGAACCATGAGAAACGGCCCAGAACCCGAGAAATGGACCCCTTCCTTGCCCGTTGATTTGAGCATTGATGCGACTCTCATCGCTGTGCCCTCTTCAACACTACGCTCTCTCAGCTATCTAATCACTCGCCACGTATTGAACTACGGCGAGTGATCAGATGATCGGTGGGCGGAGATCGCCGGACCCGCCAGCTTTGAGGCATGATAGGTCGCCGAGGTCAAATTTTTCCATGCGAATTGCGCGTCAGTTCGCACCCTCAGGAGGTCCGTGGGTCCCTCAACTAGGTCAATTACTTTTCTTCGACCTTCATTCTAATCGTGAAATCCTCCTTTAATTTTCTTTTCATTTCTATCAAGAAAGCCCAAACTCATTAAACCGCTAATCCTTTCGGGGTTCTAAATAATGGTGAATGTAAATAAATGATAAGCCTTAGCTCCTCACTTATGTAAATAGGCATATTTCATTTTCATTTTGAGACTGACAGCAATCCTATTCACCGCTAAATTATCTGAATTCAAGAAGAATGCTGGATGTTTACAGTTGTGAGATAATATGCCAGTTCAGCTCCAGACGTTATCACGCGTATTCTCGATGGACTTCAGCGAAACTGGGAAAGGTCTAACACATTCAATAGTGAGGTGGTTAATGGAGTACCTCATGCTGATATTCCATGGGTCCTCCAGTTTCGCTAAAGCCTGCCGTGTGATGCGCGCGATAGCGGGCGGAGCAAAACTGGTTTAATAATAGGTCTCTGAGCCTCTTCTGGTCGAGTAGTAGGTTATGGTTTTGTTGTTGTTTACCCCGGCGAGTGGTTCATCCCCACCTGAGCAGTGTAAAATAAAGTGGTATTCTTGTAGAATTCCTTCTATCTTGAAGCTGCACTTCACAACAGTAAAAAGTATAGAGGCGGATAAGGATCAACCTAGTCATCCTTTTCTGCCTTGAAGGCACAGCCTAGGCAGACATCTTGTGACCGATTTTTTTCGACCTTTAGGAAGGATCCCTTGGGGACAATCACAATGTGGCATTCCCGTGCACGGAAATCACCGACAAGAGCGCTAGGGCCTTGCAAAGTAAGCTGCTGCAGCTGCATTTTTTTTATCAGGCTGTTGTCTGGCGCCCTCTCATCTGTTGCGCTCTCTCGCCTCATACTCTCCTCTCCGCGCTTAGTCTCTCATTCCCTTAGCACAGCCGATTACGAAGGTGAGTGAGCCCTTAACCTAAGCGTTTTCGACGGGTTCTTTTCCTCTTTCTTATTGGTGGCCAATTTCGACCATTTTTCAGATCGAAGTATCTCAATAGGTTCCAAATATTTGTTGAAAATTTTCTGTTTCTTTTTTCGCGTAGCATACCATTTGCCGCCACCCTTCCTCTCTCAACCAGGGTCAACCCTATGTTGCTACAAGTAGCAACGGGGGGTCGTACTTGGATGGACCCGGAGGGGGGGTCGTACTCTCTCGGTGGCCGGCAGTGGGATTTGTGGTAATCTCCCTACTGATCATAACCATGTTTCAGGAAGAGCATGAGAAAGGAAGACTTGCAGAAACAGCAGCTGCAAGACATGTAGCATCGTTCAAAAAAGTGCTCCCACCATGACATGGGTCCACCCACGAAACCACATTTGAAACTAAAGTGTAGCTGGAGTATTGCCTAAGACAACATGGACAATAGTCACCACATTACGTTTACGCAAGATAATTGATGCTAGAGCATCTGTAAGCCGCTTCCTTCTGAATGAGCTTTCAAATGAATCAGCGAATCAGAAGCGCGACCGAGGCGTGGCGCACACCAAGGCAGGGGATGTCAGTGCAAGCGCATGCTCAAAGCATTCTAACACATCCTATGGTCAACACGATATTGTTTTCCCTGGAGGTTGCGGCCAGTGAAACCTAAAAAAAACCCGCTTTTTCAAGAGAATGGCTTGGAGAATGCCCCTCCAAAAAATGTAGCAACGGGACTAATTTTTGAACTACTGACTTTTCAGAACGTTTGGGTACTTTTTAGAAAGCTTGAATCCTGTAGTTTCTCATACCGTGTTCAGCTTCCCAAATGAATGAGTTTGAAGGAAGTTATGATCGTTTGAAGGTAAAAAAGTCGCGGTTTCAGAAAAATAGTAACGCAAACCCCCAAAAAAGTAACAACGGGACTAATTTTTGAACTACTGATCTTTCAGGAACGCTTGGGTGCTCGTTAGAAAGCTTGAATCCTGTAGTTTATTATACCGTGTTCAGCTTCCCAAATGAATGACTTTGAAGGAAGTTATGATCGTTTAAAGGTCAAAAAGTCGCATTTGCACAGAAAAAAGTTCCAACGTGCTAAATTTTTACTAAATTAGCTTTCGAGAATTTTACATGATTGGAGAGAGAATGATTTGTTTTTTTATCAAACCAGATTAGTCCCCCGTCAACCGCCGGGACCTTCCTTTCCTGCGCAAGCTTTCTATCCTCCGCTATGGTCCCTTCCTCCTGTGACACCAACACCTCCTGGAAGTGACGCGTATGCAACACAATGGTGTTTCATACAGTAGAAGGGACACAATCATGATATGACGGTAGATTTTTCGCTTCCCTTCCTCATCCTCCCTTCCTCTCTCCACTGCCCTCCAGCTGCCACTGCAGCACCATGTGGAATGAACGGAAGTGTGCTAAGCAGGTGTTTATATAGCCCTAAGAGTGTTATCACAACTATCCTGCTACAAAACATTAAGCTACCCGATTTGTTAGCGGTTTGTTTATCCCATGAGCTTCCTTCTCACTCACTTCATTTTGCGGACGGACACACATACATACACACACACACACACACACATACACAATACACAACACCACAAAGTTAGCGCTTTATAAAATAGAAATAACTCCGGCGCGAAAGCTCGAATATGAAGAAAGTTATAGCCCTAAAAAGAGGAAGGTGAAAATTGTAGTGCAAAATCCATTTCTTGCTCAATAACTTAATCATTTCAGATTGTTTAAGAACAAATCCGCTCTACTTAAGAAGGATGACCGTCGGTGATCCAGAATCCACCTCCGTCTTCCGAGGAACCTGAAATTTCACAAGGAAAAATTCCTCTACTTCTCGATTTCCCCTTTCGACACCTGTTCCCCTTCAACAAACGCGCCCCACTGCGGTCACCGAGGGCGCGATCCACCACAGAAACGTAACCTGTCAAAAACCTGTCAAACCTTTAGTCCTTAGCCATGAGGTCCGTATCATAAATACTCTAACACAGCCCTAATCCATCTCTTCTTTTCGTCACGAGTCTTTGAACCGAAATTCAGCATTACTTGTCTAAAAAAGTTCTAATTCATATGATTATTATTGTTTAAGTAATCTTATCACCACTTGAGCTACACACAGGGGGGTCGTACCAAATCGCCCATGAAGGGGGGGGGTCGTAGAAAAAATCCAAAAAGTAGCAACGATAGGACCGACCCTGCTCTCAACCCACCTCGAACAGTGTCACAATCGCTGGCTTCGAATATGTCACTTCATTGGGGCTTCCTTATATCACTGCGTCATAATTATAGGTCCACCCTAAATTTTTGCTACCCCAAAGTTGCTGTGCATTTTTTGGAAAATGCTGCTATCACCATTAGATTCCTCATCACGGAAAACCTTCATAGTGTTTTTCTGACAAAGTTCCCCCTCTCAAGTAACCCAATTAACTTTTTCAGAACGAATTTTCACCGTTTCATGAATATCGGGCCACTCATAAAAAGTTTGCATTTCCTTGTGATCCGTGAAGGGAATCAGGGAAGCGAGGATATGTGTGAGCATACAGTCGACATCGAGTTTACCATACCTCGTGTTACTCGCCTCTCTTCCCAGTACACAGGCTCAAGCCAGACCACTTACTGAAGTGGGTTGGCTGAGAAGAATTTCCTCCCATGTCGGCCGGCTCATACTGCATAAGCGACTATGTGCGAAATCCTGGTCAGTGCGGAGAGAAGAGTAGCTTAGGTAAATAAAGACTGCGTTTCCTTCAAAATTTAGGAGGAATTGGGTGTCTTCTCTCGAATTATACAAGGAGTCCGAACAAAGTCCGTGCTGAAATGCGGCCTTCCGTGAGCAAAACCACCGTGTGGTGAGTAAGCCAGCAGAGCAATAACATCTTCAGCGGATTGAGCGTTCCAAGATTATTTGAGAGCTACAAGATTGCACGACTCCATTTTTCCGTGGAAAGGCTTGACTTAAAGGCAAACTTCAGGCTCAGTAAGGGAGTATTATGGCGGTTGAAAGTGATATCGAGATGAGAAGTGGAACGACAGTGGGAGAAAAAACTGAGAAAAACCGTCGACAAGGCCGTTAACAAAACCCTCTTTCCCACTAGCAGTGAAGGAGGCTGGCTTGGGAAAAGAGGCACGTACAAACAAGTTTTCTGGAGATGTCAGTCGTTCTATCGGTTGATACGGCAATCAACCTAGCTGATTCCACACGTTTATGCAGCCAGCCACGCACCACTTCCGGAGGTGGGCGGAGCGCCGCCAGGCGGCGAAAGCGCTTAATACGTGCCCTGGAGCCTTATTACGGCGCCGTTTGGGATTCTGAGCATGGTAACGTCTCTGTGGGTGCGTAGCCATGCACAAAGACGACAAAAGGGATTGGTTTGGTCCACTAAGCCTGACTCGTGCCTTAAAGCGAAGATGTGCTGTTAAGACCCTTCGCGATCTTGGACTTCACCTTCTTGTTTCATGCTAGAGGTGTTCTGAATCTTGACGGTTGATAAAAATTCACTGATACGGGGAATTCTATTTAGATAAGTAAAGGACAAGATGGTCCGTAAAAAGTTGCAGAGCTTTTGTAAGGATTAATTTTGCCGGAAGAAATCTGTATGGTTTGTAGGGCCTTTGAAGCGATCTTGGATGCGTTCAGATGCTGCATATTGTTTCCTTTCACAAAGGATGCATTAGTTATCGGTGAAGTACTTTCGAGGCGATTTATCGCTCCAATTTTTGGCAACACGTCCCTTGCGAAACTTCGATTTTTCGCGCACACTAACTCTGTGCTGTCCGTGCCGGTCCTTCCACGCTAGGTGGAAGTGAAGGAAAAAATGTGGCAGATATCTGGTGGCATCATGTTATCTGAATCATGTTCCAATGAAGAATTATAAGGCCTTAATTATTACAAGGTTCCACAGCAAAGTAAAGCAAAATGAGCACCCTCCGAAAGCGATTAAACGTGATCATCGGCGCACAGTGCAAACCCGATCCGAGATGTTATAGCTATATTGGTTACTTCTTGTCGCATTCTAAAAACCGTGTATTGCGTTTCCTTTATGGTTAATGAACCCATCCTATATTGAAAATTCGTGACGTTTTTTCGTTATAGTAAAATCTCTCGACAAGTGATGAAACGGTGAAAATACGTTCTAAGGAAGATATTTTAATAATTCTGAATCGAGATTTCTCCAGAAATCAAGTATCAAGGTTTTTCGTTATGGGGAAACTATTGGTAATAGCGGCATTTTCCAAAAATGCACAGCAACTTTGGAATAGCAAAAATTTAGCAAAAATTTAGGGTGGACCTATAATTAACGCAGTGTAGTTGTCTGCAAGAGAGGTTTGCTAGCATTTCTTTGGGGCTTTGGACAACTAATTATCCATGACTGCCCAGGGAGACGGTTAAGAGTTCCCTGCGAGCGCCGCACTAAAACCGGGTCACTGCGCGCGACGTCGCCGGCCTTTTGCAGTCTGAAACATGGCAATTCTGCCAAGTTTAGGACCCGCCTCTCAAGACGATCGATACAACGCTTTTTTGTTCCGTCTGTGTAGTCCCCATTTCTGCATTATTTAGCTTAGTCCTAGCAAATTGCCACGTTTCAAACTGCAAGGACCGCGATATACGGTAGCCGCCGCGTGCGGTGACCTACTTTCGCTTGCGTGGCTAACTCACGTGGACTCTTCTCTCGCATCCGAATGCCCATGGAGTCCGTAGCACACACACCAGGTCTTCTCCAACTCAAAACAGAATGATATTGGAACTGTGAGTCGGGTGGAAGGTCAACCGTGCTTTGCACAAATTTCAAGGATTTTAAGAACCCATTCCTTGTAGAAAATTTCTAAGAAACCGATAATGACTGCTATGATCTGATAAGAGGAAGCTAGAACGCAAGTTTCACGAATATTCATAGCGCGCGTCCCAGCAGCAGTGGGGCGTTGGTTCCAAGAAGTGATGTACAGGGTGGGACGGGAACATATTTGGTGGGGGTCAGAAAGTGATAACGACTGATAAGGGCTGATAAGAGGCGCTGAAACGCAAATTTCACGAAATTCATAGCGCGTGTCCCAGCAGCAGTGGGGCGTTGGTTCCAAGAAGTGATGTGAGGTGGGACGGGAACATATTTGGTGGAGGGGCTGAGAGTGATAATGGCTGATAAGTACTGATAGCAGCGATATGCGTTAGAACATAAGGGTAACAAGGAATGTCCTTCAGGTCGCCATGGCCGTTCTACATGAGATGTATACCACTGATGCGTTCTGAGACGCTGATTCCAAATCTGCCTTCCAAATCTGCTAAACGACTCTCCGAACGGAGTTATGAAGCGTAATAGCTCAGTGGTGATGGTCCGGGGTGGCAGGTAAAAGCTCGTAGGATCGGTTCCTTTGCAAATTGGTTGCTTTGCTTTTGTCTCTAGAAGTGTTGCGGACAAAAGCAAAGCAACAAACTTGCAAAGGAACCGATCCTACGAGCTTTTACCTGCCACCCCGGACCATCACCACTGAGCTATTACGCTTCATAACTCCGTTCGGAGAGCCGTTTAGCAGATTTGGAAGGCAGATTTGGAATCAGCGTCTGGAGACGCATCAGGTGGTATACATTTCATTTTAACGGCCACTTCGACCTACCATCCTTCCCTTGTAAGATGCACTCATAA
>MU899264.1:0-21523 GCA_036418205.1 Ostertagia ostertagi | reverse complement strand
GTGAATTCGTTTATAACTCGGTTCAAAATTGAGCTTTCGAGAATCCGAAGATATCTTTGAATTCAGCTCGTCGGACACTATAAGAATGTGCTTTGATACTTTGGAAAAGCTCCATATAGGATTGCGCCATGCACTCGATTTTCATCTCAAAAAGTAGTTGCTCGCATGTGATGTGTATATAATCCCGCTTATGCGGGCTGACCGCTACACACAGAGAAGGGCCTCAAAACTTACCCCAGAATGCGCCACGTACTCAATCTCATCCACTACATTGTTGATTAGATGAATGTTATTTTCCGAATTCTTAGATCTTCATTTCGTTTTTAAGCGCTTACTGGCTTTACGTGTTTCCTCTGCTCTCAATATCCCATCCTCTGTATATCAAGTGGAATCTTTGAACAGTTCTCAGCAGGCATAGTGGGCCTATTATGTGACATTTTCCATTTTCAGAGGAGATGTTTTGCAGAAAGCTGTGAAGGGGCGTTAGTTCCCGTTGAAAAGGCTGAGTCGAATGATATGCATTACTCCAGCTTGAGACTGGTGAGGTTTTCACGTTTATACGAGCTTCCCCAGTGCGGATTGGGCATCCCACGATTACTGCCCCAAAATCTCAAAGTTTCATTTTTCGTCGAAACTTTGTCTATTGGGGTAATTCGATGCCCTGATTACGAATATGACATTCATTTTTGATGCTGGTGTCATTTGGCGCCATTTGGCGCCGTTTGGCGCCAATTTGGCGCCACGGCTGTTTTCACCAAATCTGCTGAAACTTCGTCATTTGGGGTTATTTGGGGTCCTGATTACGAAAACGACACCCGTTTTGGCGCTGGCGCTATTTGGCGCGTTTGGAAGCGCCATTTGGCGCCACGGCTGTGTTTCCACCAAATCCGCTGAAAACGTGTGTATAGGGGTTATTTGGGGTCCTGATCACGAATATAACATCCAGTCTTGACGCCGGCGCCATGTGGTGTCACAAACAACACTTCACAGTCAGAGCGTACTCTTAGGCACCTTTCTCAGAGCGCCGACTGTCAGACCGTGGAAAAGGTCATCGAATCGGAGACTTTCCCACGACAGGAAGGAGCCAGACCGTGGAAAACTGTGAGCTAAGCCAGAAGCATATTTCACGTTTTCACTGGAGATGCCTGTATGCGTTGGGCAGAGCAGCAATTCGACTGTAAGCTCTCCAGCTGCCACTGAGGATGGGTAGTTCGGGCTCGATCATTGTAGGAATTCGATGAGGTGGAGTCGTCAAGTAGAGTGGTGAACGTCTTTCCTTCGGACTATCGAAGGAGTCCACTTCCTCTTTCAATGCCTCCAAACAGCCACTTGTGCCTGCATACCCAACGTCGGCGGTTTGTATTGCGTTTGATGGCCAGTGTTTCGTCAATTTCCCACCTCGCACCCAAACTTCCGATGATCGGAGTGGGTTTGAGAGCTCCACGAAAGTGGAAGTGGTCTGAAGTGCCTACATACGTCGCGGAAGAACCGCTCCCACTGAATTGAACTGGTGTGGCCGACGTTGAGCTCGTATTCCTTGTCCTTCACCTTGCCCATGTCGCGCAGCCAGAAATAGGGCAGTGCGAACACCGTGGACTCAGGAAAGTTACAGTTCTCGAAAAAGGAATCCTTTCGGGCATGAACGTAGACCCTGGTCTCGTTCGACGGTCCAGTGCGGCACGCTCGACGATTGCAAATCCAGCCGTTGTGCCGTTCGTGGATCGTTGACATGAATGGCATAGTGGCACAGACATCAACCCCATGGATCGCAACCAGTAAGTGCAGATTATTCAACTTGAGCGTCTCGTACACGTCCTTCAAGGCTAAGCCCAGTAGCTCTCATTGACGATTGTGTCGCTAAAGAGTAGCAAGAGCCATCGTTATTCTCCGTTGTCGAAACGTGAAACATGCTTCTGGCTCCTTCCTGTCGTGGGAAAGTCTCCGGATGACTTTTTCACGGCCTGAACAGTCGGGCATCAGAGAAGCGTGTCTTGAGGGTATGATCGCTGTGAAGTGTTGTATTGTCTTGTAACACATGCGCCGGCGTTCAAGATGGATGTTATATTTCGTGATTCAGGACCCCAAATAACCCCAAATGACGAAGTTTCAGCAGATTTGGTGAAAACAGCCGTGGCGCCAAATGGCGCCAAATGACACCAGCATCAAAAATGAATGTCATATTCGTAATCAGGGCATCGAATTACCCCAATAGACAAAGTTTCGACGAAAAATGAAACTTTGAGATTTTGGGGCAGTAATCGTGGGATAGTGCCCAATCCGGCAATAGGGGAAGGCTGAAAACGGTGAAAAACCAAAGTTTCAACTGGGGGAAGTAATGCATATCATTCGATAGCATTTTTCACGGGGAAGCTAACGGGGCACATTTCAGGTCTGCGAGTTCATCTGGAAATGCAAAAAAATCTGAACATTCCACAAGGGCATGACGAGGAGGCATGTTTGGGGCCACACCACGGAAGGAACGCTTACTTGCGACCGAGTTTTCCACATAATTCCTACAGACAAGTGACCATAGTCTACGACAGTGAAGGAAATTCTTCGCTTCCTTTACAGCTTTCTACAAAACATTCCTCTAAAAATGGGACTTGTCACGTAATAGGGGGCAAAGGCATGACAAGGGGTGATGTTTGGGGTCACACCACGGAAGAACGCTCACCTGCGACCAAGGTTTCCATATAATCCTTACAGACAAGTGACCGTAGTCTACGACAGTGAAGGAAATTTGTTCGCTATCTTCACAGCTTTCTGCAAAACATCTCCTCTGAAAATGGAAAATGTCACATAATAGGCCCACTATGCCTGCTGAGAGAACTGTTCAAAGATTCCACTTGATATACAGAGGATGGGATATTGAGAGCAGAGGGAACACGTAAAGCCAGTAAGCGCTTAAAAACGAAATGAAGATCTAAGAATTCGGAAAATAACATTCATCTAATCTCACAATGTAGTGGATGAGATTGAGTACGTGGCGCATTCTGGGGTAAGTTTTGAGGCCCTTCTCTGTGTGTAGCGGTCAGCCCGCATAAGCGGGATTATATACACATCACATGCGAGCAACTACTTTTTGAGATGAAAATCGAGTGCATGGCGCAATCCTATATGGAGCTTTTCCAAAGTATCAAAGCACATTTCTTATAGTGTCCGACGAGCTGAATTGAAAGATATCTTCGGGATTCTCGAAAGCTCAATTTGTTGCAACGGAGATAAACGAATTTCACGAACGAGGATATTCGCGTTATTTCGCGGTGATATTTTCGATTTCAAACGGCGGAGTACTGTGGAAGTGCACACACGTCAGTCGCAGACAATAAGTTCAATGTGACGAGAACCGGGGAATGTTAACCCTTTTCTAAGCACTGGACTTTGGAAACGGTGATCGCTGATAGCATGTATTCTTAGATATAGAAATCAAGCGAGTAGTGCACGTTTGTGCTGATGGTTGTAGGAGGGTTGTATTGCCGGTGGGCCCTTTAATTACTTTACATTGGCGCGGAACTGCGGTTAGTGGGTAAGCGGGAAAGTGCGAAGCGGTCAAACGGCAATTCGATGACGCTAACAAGGGGACGAACCGCGGTGCATTTCGAGAGACGAGTTCCGGTTAACACTTACTGTATATGTTTTGAGTTTGCTAGGTGCTGGTTGCTTTGTAGGTTCTCTCTAGCGCTGAGATTCGTTTTTTATGGGTTGTAATTATTTTTTTGGGCAGCTAAATTAGCGAATTGCTTACGCCAGATCCACATGCACGTGACACTAAGGCTACGGCACGAGCACTGGAGAATAATAACTCATATGAAAAAGAGAAAGTTTCGCGTTAGAAAAAGAAGGTCGAAATCAACGCGACAGTGGAATATCGAAAAATATACGGAATGTATTGAATTGAAATTAGTTGATTGAAGGACACCGACCCTGCGCCACATACGGGTATGTGCTCGCGAGTAGTTGTGTGTTATACGCATCCGCATCTGTTTGCACTGATCCGCGTCTATTTTGTGTGTCCGTGCCGGCGCAAGTATGAAGCGGCACCTGAGGAGTCGGTCTAGATGCGAGTTCTAGCGGGAGATCGACTATGGTTCGATTCATTGGCCTTGACAAGGCATGAAGAAGGAGTATTGTCTCGAAAATGCTTTGAAGACTTTTAATCACAAAGTGGGAGATGTTCCGGGAATGGTCGCAAGAACCGTTTTATCTTCTAATTATCGCACGCGCAGATGATTACATCAGAGGAAATGATCGGCTGTGCCTCCCCGAAAAAAAGGTTTAATGGAAAAAAATATTGGAGTCCCGTGATTTTTTCAGTTGCATGCCTTATTGTTATTACGGAAACCTGTACTCGTGCTACTATGGAAAGTTGGAGATGTTGCTTTTCAAAAGCACCGCATCACCCCCTCCCTTCCCTTCCCCGAAGAGAAAGATCAGCAGGACTAATTTCCGCTTGGTGAAACATTGGAACATTTCAGTGCCCATCAAAAATGTCAAAACTGTAAATTTCTACGAAGTTGCAGAATTCTGACAGGCAGTGTTTGGTGGAGATACTTAACAGCCTGGAATTCGCTATCGATGCAGCAAAAGCGGAATAAAGGTTGCGAATTTTGGATGAAAGTAGATCCCTATTTCCATGCTTGTTAGAGTAATTACAAAATGGTTGCCGTTCTCGGAGACATTACAGTTCTCGAGGATGAAGATCATGTAGATTAAAGTTATTGCGTTTTTGAGAGGTGAACTGTCCGTTGCTAGAATTTGATCTCCTTTCGAATCGGTAGCAGGACTCTAGGTTACGGTTGGAGACTGTTTGAAATAAAGATCTAGGGTTTGGACAAATCGTATACTTTGAAGTAGGTTATGTCTTTGAGCTTATTATTGGCAGTCTTTTTTCCGTGTTGAGAGAGAATCGTGCTCTTTGCAAAGCACACGTGCGCGATCGCGGAATTCACACTGGCGCACTCAGCTTTGCAATGCGCTGCTGTGGTAAGTTCGGTACAATAATCAATAGTTCCGTCAGGAGTATCGTTAAAATTTAAAGATTGGAATGATTATGCGGGGGAGGCCTTATTCTACGTATTTCAACGGGACTAATTGGTGACGCGCTGCCTTCTGAAATACTTGCGTTTGTTAACTCACTGGGTGATGGTCCACTGCGGTCGCGTGGGAAATGTTTCGGTCTGAGATCTAGTTATGGATAGGTCACAATATTACATATTGCTTGCACGAATTGTGGGAATTCAAAAAGTCATACGGTTGGCTGTTTGAGTGATTGCCTATTGTGCGGTGGTGAGTTACTTACGGCTACTTGCAATGATGGTGGATTGCGCTGGAAATGTGAAGGCATTTGAAAATTAATAGTGCTGAGGTATAATGATCAAGGCGATGGTCTTATGGGGGTCTGTGCAGTATGTTGGCCACATGGTGCGAAGGACTGTGATAACATGAGTTATATTAATGAAGGAGCTCTTTCGACCGGTGTGGGAGGTTGGTGATAATGATTGGAAAATCATTGGAAGCTCATTTTCGTGAGTAGCTGGAACGATTGAGGCGTCTCGCTGGGTTGCTGTAGATGCATCCCTAGTGATGTGACATTGGGATCGCTATACGAGTGGTGAGTTCTTCATATGTGCTGGTGAGTTCTTCATATGTAGTGGTGGGTTCCTCATATGTGGTGGTGGGTTCCTCATATGAGGTGGAAGCTGACGCTGAAATTGCGAAACATATCCATTTCCCAACTCTAGAAAAAGTCAAGTAAGTGTTGCAGAAACAGCTGAATAGCGAAATGTAACCATCCGATTGCTGAGCTTCAAACTGCTCCGTCACGTGCGGCAATCTTCCGATTATGTGTACCCTGGTTTCTAAAACCAGATGCTGGTCGAGTGTAGGCCATATAACACAAATGAGACGCAATCTCCACAAAATGCGTAATTGTTTCTGGCCAAAAACGATGTAGCTGGTTACAATTGTGTTTCTTCCAGTGTTAATCGAATCTACATAGTTATGCAGATTCTATTTGGATGGTCGGTCGTCACTTGTGGTGTGTGGACTGCACTCGACGCGCACCTGATTCTCGGAAGCAGGGGGTGTATCAAATTTCCGTAATTGGCTACACGGGCTTATAGAACAGTCAAATGACTTGAATATGAGCTGATGATCCGATGCTGGTAGCTGAGATGAAAATGAAAGATGAAACGATGAATGGCGCAGTGTGGGCAAAAAATCTAGGTAGAAAATGAGTTATACGTCCGATTCGGGTGGCGAGGACGA
The DNA here is from genome assembly GCA_036418205.1 of Ostertagia ostertagi. NCBI lineage: Eukaryota > Metazoa > Nematoda > Chromadorea > Rhabditida > Trichostrongylidae > Ostertagia > Ostertagia ostertagi. The sequence goes on along the minus strand of MU899264.1, from coordinate 15,256 downwards.
AGTCAATGCGCAAAGGCCTGTCCTGCTCTATCACTCTGTTGTCTGCGTTGAGTGTTTCCCTTACTGTAGAAAAGCATAGGCCGAATACTGGATCAGACTAGCCGCAAGAGGCTATGTGCTGCATCGAGAATTAATATGGTTAGCTAGCGCAATGAATCTTAATAATCACACCGCGGGCGGGGAGCAGCCCAAAGCCGGCAATTTAAGTGGGTGTAATCACGGGATAAGTTCTGGCGAGGATTGCCAGCAGTGCGCCTGGATCAGTTATAGTAAAACTGGTCTTTTAGGGGCGTCGTCTACAAGTAGGAACACTTCTCTTCGTCAACATCAAGTTCATTGGTGTCAACAGTTTTGGAATTCGTGTGATGTGCTGAGAGCACACGGTTAAAAAGTCGGTCGGGACTTGATCACGAGAGGGCTGTGAGGAATTTCGTGCTGCACTTTGTCGATGCTCTCCCGTGCGGGACCATACCTTCTGCAAGCCGTTTGTGGTTTGGTTCGTTTATCACGCGACAATAATCACGACACTTTCCCGCACATCAGCCAGTTCAGAAGCCATACGAGTCGCCGGACTTTCTTGCGGTGTTGCGCGTTGAGGTCACAGCCTGCGACTGTGTTCGGCAGCGGGCATCCAGTGCAGGTTTGAGGTGAATATCTTGAGGATTCCTCAACGGCACGTCGAGGATTCTCTGCCCGATCAGAGACGATCTCTCGCGCGGACATTCACACTCGCCATGGCGTGCCGTCTGTGCTCTCCGCGCGGATGTTCACTCTCGGCACTACTCTCGCATGGTAGAGAGCTATGGTCGAGGAAATCCTCGACCGTTATTCACCCTGGTCAGCTGATCATTAATATCTTTTGACCATAGCGGTTTGACAGCTTGTTATATGTAGTCGCTTTCTTTTTCTGTGCCCTGCTACACAATTAATGAAGGATCTATTTTCGAACTATTCATGAAAGGACGGCGCGGGCGTGCGTGGAAAGAGCTTGGCTAAGTGCAGAGCTCCTGCTATGTTGGTTAAGCAAAGGTTCTTTCGTGTTCAGTGTTGTGTTTCTTTTTTTTTTGTGGCTTCGTTTGCCGTACGAAATTTTGTGAACTTTGGTGATTCCGGGAACGGTAAAGTATGAGTATAGCCCTACAAGTTCACTCTTCATTTCTTCCTCTGATTTTGCGCATGCATAGGAAGATTTTCGACACAAATACGGGCTCAACCTCTTCTTCGACGGGTGGCTATGAGAATCTTTTCTTGCGTTCTTTACGTGTTCTTTATGAATGTGCCGGATGGTCAAAATGATGGAAGTGTATATCGATCATGCCCCTAGAACAGAAGAACTGCTCCAATCCAAACTTTGTAAGATGAGAGAATCCACTATTGGAGGCGAAGTGAAGTTATGACGCCCATCCGAACTCTACTTGAACAAGCAAAGGCGTGCGTGGATTAAAAACAGTTATCCTTAAATCTATAGTACGAGGGGATGGCGAATACACTATGAGTCGCAGTTTCACTGTCGAAACCCGGCTGAAGAAAGTGGGAATGAAGAAGAAAACATAGGAGTGTTATCACGGCGCAAAGTTATAAGCAACTAATCCAGGACGAATTTGCGGGAGGTTAACTACCAGTTGGATAATAGTAGTTAAGTGATAGGACAGATTTAACGTTACAGTGACGAAAAAACAAAGAAAAACGCCGATTAGGCTGTTAAAAGGGGACTCCCTGTCTTGCGCTGCGGGAGAGGGTGTGTGTGTGGGTGCGTGGAGATTGGGGGGCTGTTGTTTGGCGGTGTGGGGTGCGGGCTCCGTGGATGACGGGTGGGTGGGTGTGTGAGGGCGGGTGTCCGGAGTGAGATGGTCTTAGTTCCACTACGCGAAGGGTTCGCGGGCAAAGTAGATTGGGGTGGGGAGATATTTTTGGAAAAGGGCTCTACAGACAAATTGTGACACATGCAAATGCGAATCTGAATATTATCACGGAAATCCAGTTTGAGAAAGCAAAAAATTTTTATCCTCATTTTTTCGAAAATACCCGACTTGCCTATGACGCAAAATCATAGTTCCACCACATGTTTCTCTGCTGCATTTTGCTTTTACCCAATCAAATTTTGAAATTATTACCACTCAAGTCCCTTAGCTTATAGCAAAGGCAAAACCGCTGTCGAACTTCCGTAAAAGGAAAACCCTAGCAAAAGAGACGCAGGAGTTGTTGAAGTGTCAGCTCACGCTAGAATTTGTCGGGGTGGCTTCATAACGAACAAGTTTCTCAAGGATGCTACAGGATATGATTCTGGGAAGAACCCTGATTACTATCCGACCGAGATAAGCGCCGTATCGTGAGAAAATAATACGACTTTATCCAGACGGGTACGGAAATCAAAACTTCTTCAAAAGTTAGTGTCTCAATGGAAGCAGTTTCACGTGTTTTACAACACGCTCGTGACAGTCCATGTCTGGAGGATAAGAAATACGCTTTCAGTGAGAAGAAATCAGAAGAAAAAACGAGCCATTTTTCGTTGAAAGCTCAGCCAGTTCGAGTGAGCTGTGGCGATTCTTGGCGTTTTGCGACTTTTGATTTGCGTCTTTCTTTCTCTTAAACGTTTTTCTTTCTCAGATCGGGTTTTCTACTTCGTAGCACACATGTATGGAGAAGAAAATGATCAGGAGGATGGTCAGAGGTTCCAAAATATCACACAGATAAAAAAGTGTCCTCACTTCGCTCTACTTAGCAAAACTTTTTGAGAAAAATGGCTCGTTTTCTTCTCTGATTTCTTCTCACTGGAAAGCGTATTGATTTCTTATCCTCCAGACATGGACAGTCCGGCGTGCCTGTTAAATACACTCGCCGCTGATACCTGCTTTCCAGGGGTTGAGGACAGACTAACTTCGAAGAAGTTTTTGATATTCCTAAGCGCCTGGGAGTAAAGTCGTACTTATATTTATCACAATACGGCGCGCCTAGTCCTCGGTGTCGGCATTAGTAAATGAGGGGATCTATCTCAAGAATCATTTTATCCTGTAGCAACCTTGAGAAACTTTTTCGTTGTGAAGCAACCCCGACAAATTCTAGCGTGAGCTGACGTTTCAACAACTCCTGCGTCGTTCTTTTGCTAGGGTTTTCCTTTTACGGAAGTTCGACAGCGGTTTTGCTTTGCTATAAGCTAAGGGACTTGAGTGGGTAATAATTTCAAAATTTGATTGGGTAAAAGCAAAATGCAGCAGAGAAACATGTGGTGGAACTATGATTTTGCGTCATAGGCAAAGTCGGGTATTTTCGAAAAAATGAGGATAAAAATTTTTTTTGCTTTCTCAAACTGGATTTCCGTGATAATATTCAGATTCGCATTTGCATGTGTCACAATTTGTCTGTAGAGCCCTTTTCAAAAACATCTCCAAATTCTAGTTTTTGGGAAATTTGTAGGTGGAACTAAGATTATGCGTCGCAGTGTACAAGCTACAATATCACGACAAACAAAAAGATAAGAAACAATTCCGAGTGTAACAGGCAGGATCCATGGACTACTGGGTGGAAAGGACACGGTTTCATACCTCCTGTGGTCCGAAGAGGCGCGATGATGGGTCGTCAATTACGGTGGCGCAAGTGGGCGGCGGTCCCGAAGAAATCTCCAACCACACCCATCTTTGAGGAGTTTAACGCCCTTTTTAGGCTTTTCCCAGGTGTGGTTTTCTTTATAACTACACTTTAGATGTTCTCCAATAGGGCCTGTGCATCCTTTAGTGCCATTAGTTTTGAAAGAAGCAGACCCTGCTGGGACTGTTGCTTTAAGCTTGTCGGCCGCGATCGATGTGGACGCGTGCTCGACTCTGCTCAATTTGCCCGAAGAAAGCGAATGGCTGGAACATCTGATCAATGGTGATAAATGGTAAATGAACTATGACAATTTTCTCAGGACCACGGTCCGTGGGTCGTGCGGGTTGGCCAAGGAGAAACGCCGAAAAAGGTGCTCAAAGACGTTCACCTCAAGAAGTTAAACTGTCAATCTAGGTGGATGTGCATGGGCCAGTTTTTGGCAACTTCTAGGTGATAGAACTACTGTCATTGCCGATCTCTACACTGAGCAGCTGCAGGAGATGTAAAGAAAATCCCTGATCAGCGGGAAGGGTTTGTCCAAAGAGTCCACTTCCACCATGTCAATGCCAGACCGCACATTGCGAGAAAGGTGAAGACGTAGCTCATGCAGCGTGATTGAAAATATTCCTCGTACCCCGTATAGCCCACATATCGCTCCTTCCAACTACTGGTTGTTCTCCGATCCAATTCGTATTCAGGCCAAAAAAAGCTTCAGAGACTCGCGCTCAAGTCGAGATTGAGGTGACGCCGTACTTTGCCTCGAGCCTAGCCTGCATTTTAAAGAATGGCATCTATGAGCTGACTGCACGTTGGCAAGAAGTGGTCAACAGCGATGGTGGAATAACGATGCCTCATGATGTGCTGCGAATAAGCTCCAGTTTCCAAACGGTCGTCGCAGAGTACCTGCTTCACTTTTTGTTGGCGTAGTTACTGTTAAATTTGCAAACATGGTATGGAGTCAGTCTTTTTGTGCCATCGTACTTTGTACAAATAGATAGATAAAAAGAATGAAGTGTTGGCATGAACGCAGTTGCATGGCCATCTGATTTGGAAAATAACTCGGTTTTTTTATCCTGCTGAACAAGTGTGGTACTGGTTTACCGAACCCGGATGTGTGCAAGACTTGGCTGTTCTGGTGTTCTGGAAGAGTTCGATCAAAAACTCCTGACCTCTGTGCTATGAGCATGGTAAGTGGCGCCATTTGCCCGTAAACCATCTCAGCGCCAAATACAATATAATATTATAGTTGAACACAGCTTATTGAAGCTTACTCGAAGTAGTGGTTGGTGGAAAGCTGAAGCCGCAAAGGCCTTCTGGTCCACACATGGCACCAGGTAAAACATTGTTACAATCACTGTCCGTATTGCATCCATCCACTCCACCGGATCCTGCTCCTATGTAAATCGGCATGGCCCATCTCCGGTCTAAAAAGAACATTAAAAACACAAAACTGCTTGGTGTTGAAGAAGCACGCCACGATGGGTCCGGGTGGATAAGTAGGAGAGAAAGTTAGGTGAGAAAGGCTCACTAGTGCAGAAGATGTCCCCTTATCCCGGAGTGAAGGGCGCGACAAGCGGGTTCACGGCCTGGGTCAACCGCCCGTTGCGCAAAAAACAATTGGGGGGGGGGTCGTATTTGGTCAACGGAAGGAGAGGGGGTCGTAGTCTCAAATATCAACAACAAAATTTGAAGGTGCCAAGGAATGATAAGTGGCAAAGGAGGTAGACTTTCAACTGCCACTGCGACTACGCACCACAGACGTTGGATGGCGCATCCTAGAGCGAGTTTCCACTAAAACACGTCATGTTCCAGTAAGCACAAGCGCGTAATCTGATTTTGGCGGCTTTTCCCGCTTCTTAATAAACAGACTTTGAAGGGAACTTATAGGCCATTTGAAGGTTTGAAAGCTCGTGTCTCAAGAGAATGGCCCTACAGAAACCACTGACTGGAAAATCTGAAAGTTGAAATCTCTGCGATCACTAGCATGCATAGTAGGTCGATGCAAAAATTTGGATATTACTTCAATTCAATGCGGTGTTCCATTTATGGTGCCTCGATCATCTGTGTGTGAGACACAGCGTGTGGACTTACCACTGTACAACACCTCTCCATTTTACTGACGGCTCATACATCGATAATCGGCATAAAATCATGTGAAAAGACACAGTAGCCAGTACGGGGGGAGGTCGTACAGATACCCTCCTAGGGGTAGTAAAAATTTTGGAATCTGCGCAACGCACGGTCACGGCTTCTCCCTAGTCACGGCTACTCAAGGCCGCTTCGACAGTATCCATTTTTTTGGCAGTGTGCGGGTTTCTGCACCCCACTGACCTAGCACAACTGGATTTAGAAAAACGAGTAAGTTCTTAAGCTCAATACTTTCGATGAAATATTTCCATTCTTTCACTACTGTTAGTAACTACAGTGGCCAGATGTGGTATCACCCACCTTTTTCACCAGTTTTTATCAAAGTCTATTTGTAAGGGTTACTGACGGTCCTAATCATGAATATGGTACTAATTATTCATGCTAACTCCATTTTGCGCGAATTTTGAAACGTCAACTCGAAATGCAAAAATTTGTCACCACGAGGAATCGAACTAGGGACCCCTTTTTCTGGTATTCAGAGGGCCGTTCAGGAAAAATGAACCATGGTTCTGTGGTTCCCGCATGTGCCCCTATATCATGCAAGAAGACCATTTTGAAAAAGCTTGGCACACCGGCTGGCAGTCAGGGTCAACCGTCACGTTCGAACATTTTCGGGATTTTTGCGACCCCCTAGCTCTCGAGGGGGTCCAGTTGCGACCCCCTGTTTTTGTTAATAAGAGTGCTAGACATGAATCCGTTGCGCCAGAAAGCGTCTGCGCGTCGTCGCGTCGGCCTTGGAGCGCGGCAGGTATCACCCGGGCGCTGGAAGAACGGGACGCGGCGAAGAAAAAATTTTAGAGGGGAATAACTTTCTTGGGACGTACTTTTTTGACTTGTTGAGGTAGATTTTGACTGTGCCTGAGGTGCGCTTTCAGAAAACTACAAGGATTGCCTAACTCTCCGGAAAGTACTTCTGTTAGAAGTGGAAAACCCAAAATTCTAAAAAGGCGCATCACAGAAATGAAAATGAAGTGAGTTATGGTCGCTGAAAGCCCAAAAACTCGCTTTTGCACGAAAAATGTTCGAACGGGACAATTTTTTGAAAAAGGGGACAATCACTAAACTTTTTATACTAGTGATTGTCCCCTTTTTCAAAAAATTGTCCCGTTCGAACATTTTTCGTGCAAAAGCGAGTTTTTGGGCTTTCAGCGACCATAACTCACTTCATTTTCATTTCTGTGATGCACTTTTTTCATGGGGTGAAAGTACAGGATTTGCTCTTTCTAACAAGCACCAAACCGTTTTTCTTTCAAATCCGAGAAAATCACACGTTCGAACATTGTTCCCATAGGTTTTTGAGCAGCACATGCGAGTTTTTGAGCTTTCAGCAATAATAACTTCCTTCAAAGAACTTGTTGGGGAGGGGCGAAGACATTTTTGAAGACTACGAGATTTCTGCTTTCTTATGTGTTTTACCGTTGTCTGGAAGAATCGTCCTCAGAAAATCAGGTCCCGAAGAACTTTAATTTCAGCCCCGAGAAGTCAAACCTTTCATAGGGATGCATTCAACTGTTCTTTATTCCTCAAGGAAAACACCGTAATTTGCCTAAAACTGTCTCTCTGTGCATAATTAATCGAATCTAATGCGGTCTGCACAAACAATTCTTGCCCTCGGATACGCCACGCACGCGCCTGTGGCTGGCAGTCCTCGAAATTGCGACCCCCTTCCGACCAAAATGCGACCCCTTCGTTCGAACAGTTCGAACGGACGGTTGACCCTGTACCATTGTTAGTGCTAAGTACCGCAGGTTTCTGAATGCTTTTTTCGAATTTCCTTCCTGAGGATATGAGCCCCGATATGGCTAGTTGTCGAGGTTTTTTGTACTTTCCTGGATAGCTACTGATTGCAGCGCCCACATCCATCGCCTGGATGGAAGCCGTCAGAGTGCTCCTGCGCTCGCTGGTCGTAAATGTTACTTACGAATTTTCCCCAGAGAAAAGGAAAATTGGAAAGGGGGTCTGAGATATGTATGTAATCATTTGAACCAGTCTGGTTTTTGAGTGATCGCTGCATTCTTCATTTTCGGTGTGTGCGAGACGATGCCTTCAGACATGTGCAAAGAAGTCGAAGAAAGTGTTGAACGTTGGGAGGAGCTGGCAGGAAATGGCTTCGTAATTTAGAGGAATGATGATTTTGCTTTGGGAGCCAGAAAGAGCGATGAAACATTGGTAAATGGCGCAAAAGGAGGAAAAGAAGGAAAGAAAGATGAAAGGCAGTGTGGGCAGAAAAAAGGCATAGAGGGATTTTTTGAGAAAGACCACCGTTCACAGCTCTGGCGACGGTAAGAGAAGATTGTGGACGTCATAAGAAAACATCACCCGAGAGATGGTTATGAACCTATGAACTCAAAAAGTGAATGAATTACCGCTGCTGCGACCAGGCGGTATGAATGGAGCTGAGGACCTTTTGTCGTTCTCTAGCGGGCTTTGAACGCTGAAAACAGAGTCAAACGTGGGGTCGTGGAGAAGTTCCAAGTACGACCCTCTCCTTCCACCCCCCCCCCTCCCGTTAGTGGTCACGATGCTCTACCGATTTCGCTCAGGAGCAAGGCGCGTGGTGGACTCCGCAGGGTATGAAAGCAATAAGATAATGAAACTTTAGAAACATTAAGTTGGAAGATGACAGCTTGAATCGATAGATTTAGTGCGAAAACATGTTGCTCGTTGAGCTGAGAGCACACCAAAACAAATATGGAACAGGACATTGGGACACAAAAGAACAGGAAATACATACTTGAAGTTTGTGAATGTTACCCATTTCCTTGAAACTATTTCGTATTTTGATGTGACACGGTATAAGAAGCATTCTGGTAAATCCCCTAATGATTAAGACACTATTACTGTGACGTCCAATTCGGAGTCGCAGTCACTAACTTCACTTCCTTGGAGATCATAACGCTGGAAACTCACGCAGAATCGAACACGCACGATAACGCGAACATGGTTGGATCCATTGTTGGACATCTCTGAAGGCTACATCCGGCCTTTGTTGATTTATAGTAGATCATCTTGTCAAAAAATACAGTTATGTTGTGAATACTGAAATGGTAGGCAGTCAACACGATTTCATGTGATTCATTCAAGTGGTAGATGGAGGTTCACTTGATTCTCTGCACTAAACTCTTTCTTTTTGTAGGAACAGTTTGCCACAGTGGGAGCAAAGGTCAAGCGTGACGTCACCGAAAATGTTCAAAACACCCCTCCCCTCCCCAGCAGCAGTCAGGGCCCTTATGCTATCCTTTCCCGAGCTAAGTGTCCAAAAATTCCTTTGAATTATTGTTTTGAATTGATAACGTAGTTCTCATTTAACTTAACTTACATATACAGATTACATGTATGCCCTGTATCAGGGCAGTTGATGTCGTGACTTGCGCACGACCTCGAGCAAAGATGCTCCAAGGCCATGCGCGGGAGGATGCCGCAACGCAGCGCAGCGCAGTCAGACTGAGCGTCGACTGTGATAGGCACAGACCCCTGGCTGTCTGCTGCCATTCAAATCGCCCGCGCAACTGCCACGTCAGTCGGCATGATGCAATCGCCTTGAGCGGTTGCTCCGTCTCGTCTCGCTTCGCTTCGCTTCGGCCCTCAGAAGGTCGGTTCGTCTTTGCTTTAATACATCTTAAGCTTAAGGTGGACCTCGCATTGGCCTCTATTTTTTGATGTAAATAATAGTATTTCATTCAACTTTATAGTATTACATGGAAGGCCAGGGTTTCCCCATTGCAATCTCAATGTAGTTATCTCTCATCGTAGTTTAGGTATTCACCGGGAGTTCATTTTATATGTGTAGTTTACTCCAAACATGTAGTCTCCTTTAGTCAATCGTAGCTTGTTAACAGTTCTATTCTAACAGTTTCTTTACAGGTTACTTCTATTGTAATTCTGTCTTATTCTATGTTCGGTTACATGAAGTTCTGTAAGTACTCTTTAGCTTTACACCTAAGATCACGCTTACGTTCGCATTTCGCATACACCGCTTTAGCCTGTCTATTACCAGTCGGCTTACACTTTACTCGGTCATGACACATCAGTTACCTAACAACATCTAGGTCTTAACGCTCGCGTCAGTACGCATCGTACTTGTTGGGGTCAGGGAATAGGCCCTGCACATGAGCCCGCAGCAGGCACGCATCTCAGAGCATTCTCGCGCACGCATTCCCTTCCGAGGTGTTGTGGGCACCCACTGGAATCCCACGTTTTGCCGGGTCCGGTGGACAGACCACCGATGCACGCGCTTGCACGCGCTCGACCCCGTCCACCGGGCACGACAGTTGAGAAAACTGAGAAAAGTTAGAGGAATTTCTGTCCTTCCACTTCTGGGGGAAGAATAGCATACAGCCCCGGATTGCGCCACCCCTTCACCTAGAGAAATAGGTGCGACTTACAATCATAATGTATGGAGGATTTGGAATAACTTAGAAAAATTACCCTAATTTCCGGTAGCTAAGCCGCGCCGATATCACGTAAAAACACCTCCGCTCGTGCAGTGTAATTTTGTACACCTTAGAAACCTACCGCAAATTTGCCTATAGAGGTAAGTCGATGCCCTGATCACGAAAATGACTTTCATTTTTAGCGTGGCGCCATCTGGCGCCAGTTGGCGCCACCTTGTCACGACCCTTGTTTTCGCCAAAATCGGTGTAAACTTCAGTATAGGGGTTATTTGGGACCCTGATTACGAATATGACATTCGTTTTTGGCGTTAACGTTGTTTAGTGCACATGTCTCGGTTGGAGAGCGCAGACGAGCAGAAAATAGGCGTCAAACAGCGCCAGCGCCTATAATGAATGTCATATTCGTAATCAGGGTCCCAAATAAAATAGCCCCCACATAACTTTCACCAAATTCAGTGAAAACATTGTCCGTATGATGTGATTCCAGTGTATCGAACGAGCCGACGCTACAAAATGAAAGTCATTTTCGTGATCAGGGCATCGAATTACCTCTATAGGCAAATTTACAGTAGTTTGTAAGGTGTACACAAGTACAATGCACGAGCGAAGGTGGTTTTACGTGAATATCGGCGCTGGGCTTATACACCGGAAATTGCGTACTTGTAAATTAGGGTACTTGGTTTGTTACATTGCAGCGCTGGTATTGACGCTGAAGCGCATTAGCTGCTAGGGAAGCGGATGAAAACCATACGTATATCAAAACAGCTATAAACATCTTCAGGGGGAGAGTTGCAACTTGCGAGTCTGAAAAAACCTTCAGACATTCCACTACGGCACCATGCCAGTACCACAATTACTGCCCCAAAGTCGCGAAATTTCTTGTCGCTTCGTCTGTAGGGGTGATTTCAGGTCGAGGTCACGAATATGATATTCATTGTAGCTAACTCCATTTGGCGCCCCTATCGACTGTAGTCATTAATACCCAGTTAGTTCTTTTCTTCTAGCTGACTCATCTCTTTCAGGGCGGAGACCAGCGACGCCGCCGACACAGAGGAAGACCTCTGGCAGCAGCGGCCGACCGCGACCTCTTCCCGTTTCCTCACCTTTCCAAGGACGATGCCCTCTGCACAAGCTGCGTCAAGACCTGATCATTCTTGTTTGCCTTCTGTTGTTCATTTCGTACCCACAAGTTATTTCTCATGCTTTACCATACGAACTTCATATCCTGTATTTGCTCAACTATCAATGCTTTGGTCTTTATTGATGTTTTGAGGATGGAACTTATTAACCCTTTGACGACAATGCGGATTTGCACGTAGCTTGCTCGTGGGACCACGCCTGTTTTTGGCGCGCCCAACTCTCGCTCAAAATTAGGCAAAATTGTCCTTCAAAGCAATTTTTCTGTAGAATTTTCGACTCTAACAGTATACCAGTTATAACTGCAGTTCTAGGCTTTCATACTAATATTATTTTTAAGAGAATTCCAAATTTGGACGGGGAACTCGCGTTTCAAAGGGAAGGAGGGCAAAACCTTAAAAGTTTAAGTGTCCAAGAGAATTTCCGTACACTTCAAACCCCTTCCCATATCTGAAGGCTATGAGAAGACGAAGAAGTCCTGATTAGTAATTCATCTAAATTAGCTCTTAGTAAACATTTCTGTAAGTCGTGCTAGCCATAGATATTATGGAACTTGCTTATAATTATTGGGGTGTTACAAATGTTTTAAATGCACAAAGAAGGAAATTTTAAGGTGGCACCCACCATTGGGTGCCATTGTCCCACGCGACGAACATAGTGGCACCCACCGGTGGATGCCATTGTCGTCAAAGGGTTATCGTGGTCTGAGGGCACTTGAATGATCTTGCAGCTTTCACGGCGCGCGCTCGCTTACTCAACAAAGTCTCGACAAAAAATGAAATTTCGAGACTCTGAGGCAGTAATGGTGGAATAGTACCTCAGGTTCTGCTCCAATCACTATCGTACCCCGTACCCCATAGTCAAGAACTTGTTGCCACAACAATAGCTCACCCCTCCTTGAATTCTCGTTACACATAGACACTTTCGTGCTCAGCGGCATAGCCACCCAAGTTGGTAAGGAAGAAAGGGGGAAAGCGAGTTGGAGCACATATTAGGACAATTTCCGCAACTTCATGCTCAAATCGCGCGGTCTGCTATCGAACGTACCTTTGTTGAATAGATTTAGCTCGAAACTGAGATATAAACGTAGAATCAGAATGAGAACGTATTAGCGGCTTGTGTACCGGCGATTTTAGTCCCGGCGACAGTATCACGCGATTTGGGTCCTCGCCGCGAGTTCTTCACCGCGATCGCTTGCAATGCTCCTACCTGTAGTCCCTGCCAGCAAGAAATTACTTTAAAGCGAGTTGCCTCTGCCTAGTCGGCGCACTTCGTTCCCTCCGGGAAGGAACGACGTGCCAGGCAACGCGAAGAAGCTGGACGGCTGAGAGTGCCTTGGCACTCGGCGGTATGGTCCGGCATACTGTCCCGTCCTGTCGGAGCGCTGGTAAGCCAGCGTCCGCTGTAAAAAACCCCGGATCTTTGAGAATTCGCCTTATTTTTTATCGGCTGCAGAGCTGCCCTTTGTACGACGAATATACTGGACAAGGTACACCATGGCATAAAGGCGCGAGTATATTTAGGGTGTGTGTGTATAGGCTTTGTATAGGGGGCGTCCAGGGTGCGCCATCGCAGTGAGCCACTTGTTATTGTCGTGCTGTTATTGAATTGTGCGGGGCCCGGCTGCAAGATAGCCCTCGCCCTGGGCTAGGGAAGCTTGCCAGATCAATAGCCTTAGCTTCCCGCGGGGTGTTGCACTTCAAACGCCCTTCTGGGTTGGCAACCGTGATGCCCTCAGCGGCGGAGGTACTGCTGTGTCTATTCCCGGAGACGCAGGGTGTCCTCGGCAGAAGGCACCAAGATGACGTGTGCTTGGGTAAGGAAGCGACGCCCCGAACCACTTCGGCGTGTGTTTGGAGGGTTAGAGAGGGCGACCGCTCCTGAACCACGGCAGTGGGAAAAAAGCAAGAGACGTCGTTTGGTCCAGCGTAGTATGGCGGCGAGATACAGCGCCGCAGGGAGAGGAAACGCGCGAGAGAGCACCCTAGTATACTGTGAATGATAAGCGTAACCAGACGATATACGTATTACGGTCCATGCGCAGGCATTAGCTCACTTGCGCAGACATTAGGTGCCGACACTAACACCACACACCTCTGACCTTGAGGCCTGCCGGCTAAATAATAGTGGACGGAACGCGCTGAATACCCTGCCTTTCCTTGCTCCCTACTTGCGTTGCTTTTTTTACCTAACGGTAATTGCATTTTTCTTCGGTGTGGCACTGTTTGTACATGTCTGAATGACCGAAAAGAAATCATAAAATGATCAAAACCTCACATTTGCAAAATCCTCCATTTTTGAATTAGTGTACGTAACCTGGCCACTATTTTCAATTTGCATGCTCTCGTTGAACCACTTTTTAACCACCATTTTTATCAGATCTGTGGTGGAGTCAGTAGTCTGCGAATTACCTCTGGAATGTACAATGAATATGCTCTCTAGGGTTTTGAACGTTGTAGATATATTGTGGAACCGGAATCACTGACGAGTAAAAATTCATTGACCCTCCTGTCGGTACAAAGTTGCTTGTTTGACATCCGTCTGTATTAATCCCAGCATACAGTTCCAAAGCTACACTGTTTTCCTGAACTTATTCAGATGAGTTGAAGTGATTTCGAAAACTGGAGTTAGATTACATTATTGTTTATTTCAGCAGGAAGCCAGCAGCGTCTTGAACTCTCCATTGCAGGTAGGGCTGTCACAGAAGCTCTACTACAAATTCATCGTTATGGGCATCATTGTAGAGTTAGAGGATTACGCTGCAGAACTCCAAACGTTGACCGAAGTATCTTCTCGAGAACGTTCGTTTCGAGACAATATCTATTCCCTTCGTGTCATTTTGAGTCAACATGTAGCGAAATGGGCCCGTCAAGAATTTCTTTAGCTCTAGCGAGATTTGTTACCTCAACTAGCGTAATCCCTGATCGAGTTTTTCATAGTTGCCTCTTGTCATATCTTCCATTACCATCTTCGGGAGCAAGGCTCTTGTTTTTTTTTGACCCCAACGGGGCCGCGTTTTGGAAGAATCGAGGGAGTTTTCAAGCACTAGAGGCGAGTGATGGGTTGTATTCTATTGGTCAAGGTCAGCGAACAAATAAAAGATGAAATTCAAATCGAAAATGGGCCAAGTTTTGCGGGTTTTTCTTTCCAATTTCAATAGATGGGTGAGAACTATCAAAACCGTCACATTAGTTATTGCTGGTCCAAGACAATAGCGCTCAGAATATCTGTGCATGATTCGTTCATGTTAAAATACCTGTAATCCAATAGCGATTTGAACTCGATACCTACAGGGTGGGGCAAAATTACTGGTGCACCTAAATGTTTTGGACTTTCTAATATTTTATTGCAGACATTCCCGTTCCATTCCCTCATGATACGTTGCATGAACATACTGCTATTAGTACGCATGATTACTAAGTGGTTTGTAAGTGATTTGGCCTTTCGCTTGGTGAACCATCAAACTCCAACAGAGTGCTACGCAAACCCGCTTCTCGTCGATTTCTCAAATTTTCAAAGATTGTTCAAACAGCGTTCAAACTCGGTATTGTTCAAAACTATGAGCGTGTCTTCACTTTGGAGAGGAGGTTACGGGTGGATTCTGAAAAGGCTTTGCTTCAGGACACAGACTGAGATGTGTCCAGGAACAGCGCCGAACAGATCCCCGACTTGATAAGTTTCGACGAACGACTTTCCAGTTCTCCGGATTACACCGATATTATTTCAAGTGTGCACTTCCTTGAAGGGAAAAGTCTGCTCTATCACGTGCGCAAATTTGAACTCTCTCATTACGGCGACCGTAATCCTAGGACAAACTTGACGTAAATTACCTGCCTGCCGCATGCGATGCGCTTGCCATTTGTTTGAAGAGATTTGTGGAGGCTAGAGGCGATCATTCAAAAGCAGCTGATATGTTTTGGATTGTCATCCTTTTTCGCAAATAAAATTTATGGGTAAAATTGATTGCTGTAAGTTAGTACCGAAATGCGAAC
>MU899257.1:0-10997 GCA_036418205.1 Ostertagia ostertagi | reverse complement strand
AGCTCTAATCCTCTAGTTTCTAATTAGCCTTAGATCTGCAAAATGTTGAGTATGAAGAAAGTTATGAACGTTTGAATGTCGAAAACTCGCAACCTTCCTCAAAAATCGGACCCACAAACCTCTGAAAAACGGAACAACGGGACTATTTTTCGAAAGAGAATCCTTTAAAAAAGCTTCAGCACTTTGTCGAAAGCTTCGAAAGCGCAGATTCTGATCAGCTCCGAAAATATACAAAAAGGTGATCATGAAGAAAGCTATAAATGTTTGAATGTTTAAAACTCGCGTGTGCTGAAAAAACCGAACAACGGGACGATTCTTTGAAGAACTTAGTATTTGCAACAGCCTAGGTACTTTTTAGGGAGAAAATAATTTGGAGTTATCAAATTTTTGTATCCCATCTCATGAACAGTTTTTGAAGAAAGCCATAACCTTTTGATGAAGAGATTTTATCGTAGCTTGACAGCTGCAAGATTTATTTTGTCAGTTTGTGAAAAAAGAGTGGCTGAAAGTTCGAAAAAAAAACTTGGAAGGTTCTGAAAGTGGAAGTCTCTGCGATCACAGCCATGTCTAGGTTCATGCAAAAATTTCGAAACTACGTGCTATAATAGTAAAAATTTCATGATTGCCCTGACTTCCCGTCTTTTAGCGACAAAGCGCGCGAACTTCCCACTCCGACCACTTCATCCATTCGAGTAGAGGCACGTGAGCAGGGTCAAGCGAGGCGTTGAGGAAAATTTGGAAATACGACCCCCCCCCCCACCACCCTCCGCCGGAGGCCGAAGTCCATGAAACAACCCTCTTCAAAAGCCGAACTATGAAAAGGTTGCTTTTAATTCTCCCCCAAAACTGCTCATAAAAAAGCCCTGCTACCCCACCGTCCACAAAAAAATTCGTTTAAGAAGTACAAAAGTGAAAAAGTCAAAGAATAATCATTATTGATGAGTCCTACCAAACGAGCAAACGAGAAACAGACCAGAAAACGACAAACTAGCCACTAAAAATGGCATACTATGACAACATCTCTTCTTTATTTATTTCCTCCACAAGACTTACCAAATTCTAGTACTACACAGATTGTGGTTCTCAATTTGCACGTAGCCCTTCAGTTGAAAGAAGCTTTTTAACCGCCTTCGCCAGCTGTGTGTTGACTGGACTTTGGCGTTGACCGTGGAGCAGCTTATTTACTATTGAAATTTGAACAAATATTCAAATGATTATAACTTTCTTCAAATATGACGAATTTTCAATCTGAAAGCAGATTTGGGAAGTTTTGTGAAGAGCTTCTTCTAATCAGTACTGAAATTACAGGAAGTTATAAGAAATAACAAATTTAGATCAAATAACGAGGAAAATTCGAGACGAGCACGAGTTTTTACACTTTCCGGAGCAATAACTTGCTTCATTTCCGTCAAATTCAAAAAGTTGATACGTCATACAAAACTAGAAGATTTTCTCTACCAAACCGTTGCTAAAGCAGCTTTATACGTCCAGTATTCAAAAAATGGCCACGTTGAGGATTTCTGCAAAATTAACGAGGAAAATTTGTGATGAGTGCGAGTTTTTTTATTTCCTAAAGCCATAACTCCGTTCAAACTCATCCAATCCGAAAAGTAAATACGCCATCATAAACTAGAAGATTTGCTCTATCAAATGCTTACTAGAACTGCTCCAAACGTCCAGTATTAAAAAAACGGCTACGTTGAGGATTTTCGCACGAGTACCGCCGAAAGGTACTTTTTCGCTACATTGGCACTATTTCAACGGCTGTATATCCTTTTAAGGGCGCGTATGTACTAAAGTAAGAGCAGATTTGGAATCATTGCTTTTCTCTTTCTAAGAAAAGTGATTGATTAGCGTTTCTCAACTTTAAAGGTTACATGTTTATAAATTTAACCCTGAAGAGTCCGTTAACGCAATGTTGAATGGTGTACACCTCCCTGTAAATGCGCACGGACACTTTCAGAATTCTCTCGATTGTTCCTGAATTGAGGTTGTTTGTCCAAGGAGCCGTAGTTGAAGCGCGCGCAACAACTAGACCCTTTCTCGGATGCGCCGTGTACCTCACATCCCTTCAGATTCGGGGTCTTACTTGAAAGATGAAATATCTCTTGGAAAGCGTGCGAAATTCAGATTCTTTAACTTGTGTGGTGATAAAACACTGAAGTAACTAAGAATTACCGGACGCCTCAGAATCACGAAAATTTTGTGTGGGTGAAATATCATTTTCATTGGAAATCCTCTGGCCTGGCATCGACTCATCCTTGATATTTGTCTTCCGACGGTGATGATCCCACTGCATCAAAATGGCTCGATCTCTTCCACCCAGGCCAATACGACCCCCCCCCCCCCCCTGCGACGTGTCGAGGATTCCTCAACGCACGCTTGACCCTGGCCACATAGAATACATGTGAAAAGACATAAATAGCTAATGCGGGCATGGAGGGGGGGCGTGTTGATCCCTCTGAAAGGAAGGGGGTGAAAAATTTTGAAATTTGCGCAACGCACGGTTGACCCTGCCTGTTCTACGGTGCCTTTGGCAAATCCGGCTTTGGCCCTGGTTTTCGATGCCTGTTGATGGAGAGATTTCGTAACTCCGGTTTTTCTATACCAGTTGCCTGCATTAGCCGGAAACCTCAGGCGGCGCCCTTTTGATGGAGTATTGAATGACACTAACCGGCGCATGTTCATCCTGCTTGCGGACAAAGATTGCCAAACCTGAAGTTGAGCCACAGTTAACGTCCAATTTTGGTCGTCAGATTATCGTCAGATTATCTAGAATCGGTGTTCATAGTAACGTGCGTACTGATGAGGGCATTGATATCGCCAGCGCCTTTGCTGTCGTTTTTTCCGAGATGTAACACTTCTCTCGTAAAGTAAACGGCGTTATTTCTTTTTACGGATGGTGCCTTCCTGTTTTGCTCAGTAATAGATCTATTAAAGCAAGTGTTCACTTCTAATGTCGTTCAGGTTGTTCATTGAAGATTCTTAGTCCCATGCATTAGAAGTGCCAAAAGCTATTTTAGCTATCCCTGATTCAGGCCGGGTTACAGTTACAGTATTGAGATTTTACCGGCCTTTACTCATTGCTCTTCCCAAATGTCACCGATTTGGAGCTCCTCCGCGATTCCCAGAAAACGCTTGCTAATGGTACCTTGAGCTCATCAGCGGGTTTCTGTACTTTGCTTCGCAGAGTTGATTAATCTTCTCATTATTTTGGAAAGTATACATGCCAGCAGAAAAAATTACTAGCAATTGGTGGCCTGTCTAAAGTCTTTCTTCCGAATTTGACGTATTTTACTCTGTTTGAAGTTTGACTTAGTGAAGAGCTTGAAATGTGTAATAAAAGCCCAAAAAGTTACACAAGGAAAAGAATAGAGTTTTAGTCATTGATCATTTCCTTGAGGTGAGCCACTCATTCTATTCTACTCAGAATCGTAGCGCAATTTGAATGTGATTTGTCCAAAACATTGGACTACAAAGGCCATCAAATGAACAACTATCTGCAACAGCAATTGTTTTTTTCATCCATCCCAACCAGGATTCGGCCACCAATTAAGCACAAGATTCGGGATAAAGTAGCGTATGCGAGAAAGCGTCCATTATGAAGCCATATGGAAAGGTGGTCTGAAAAAGAGAAGGAAAGCCAACGAAATAGAGACCTCCCCTATTTCAGCCGCATTCCACCTTGGTATAGAGAAGGGGCGCGTTGGACGAGTTTCACGAACCTAAGTCTAGTTGCTCCAGTGCCAATAACATTTGGGTCGCAATGGGACCGCTGCCTCGAATGCGCCCGCGCTTTTCAAGCAGCGCCACGTGCAACGACAGGGTGGGCTTGCTGACGAAGGGTAATCCGTTGCTCACCAGGGTCAACCGTCACGTTCGAACATTTTCGGGATTTTTGCGACCCCCCCCTCTCGAGAGGGTCCAGTTGCGACCCCCCAATACAACCAGCCTTCCTCCACCGCGACCTCTCCCTCTTCTATAGTAATTGATTCTGAGACCAGGGACGGTAGCAAAGTACCCTTAACTCGCAATCAGAAGTAACGATCGGAGATTCTAAGCAAAGAATAAAGAATGGAGAGTGCGATCCAGCCCAGATCAAGCAAGAGCTTCCTACTTTAGATTTCAGACGACAAAATATCAGGAAACGAATAAATAAGAAAAAAAAGGTTGCAAAAGTACCTGAAGATTATGGATCGCAGCTGCATTCTTTGATTCCTAACAGGTTGAGCTGGTCAGAGAAGAAAAAAGAGCACGGGATTGAAGAGGCGCAGTCACCACGTCTGACACGTATGACCCTCCAGTAAAAAGTCCTTCGGAGTACTTTTTACTCGTGGGTCAACGTGGCGTCTGCGCCTCCTCGACCTCACACTATTTCTTTTCTCTGCCTAATTACGAATTAGGTTTACAAGTTAACTCTCTAACTACTAATTAAAATGGTTTTTTTGGTTATGATCTAACTGTAGGTTAAACAAGACTTAATGTGTTGAGAAGCGCTCTGAACCTGTTATCTAAACTGACTTTGGTCTGAGCTAATCTCGACACGTTAAGTCTGAATTAATGAAGGTTTGCTACCGTCCCAGTTGAACAGCCCAAAACCTACCTAAAACTCCGAACTCTGAAACTCCTACCCCACTTTTCCCCCTAAAAACAGCCGTCTAGGACCGGGCTAACGAGGTATATAACCAGTGAAACAGCAACTTTTTTCGCACACACCTATGCCCTGCGCCACTAATCACCAAGGCGCGCAATGCGACCAATGCGACCCCCCCCTTCCCAGACACACAAATGCGACCCCCCGTTCGAACTGTTCGAACGGACGGTTGACCCTCGAGCTCCTTGCGCCTTTGTCGCGCAGTCAAGCCGCGAAAAGAGCGCGGCATCAACGCTTGTCCGCCTGCCTACTACTCCCTGGATGGGACAGGCGAACGCGCATAATCCCGGAGTGTGCCTTTAACCGACTTCGGAGGAATAAAGCGTTGACCACAGCGAGCTCCAATCTGCGGACCATGCGCGTGATCTGCGGCGCCATTTTCCACTACACCACCTCCGCTGTTGTGAACTACGCATTTACTAGAGCATTGTTGAACATTTTTTGAAAACGACCAGAACATGGGCAATCTGGTCATGGAAGAGGTCCGACCTTATTTACTTCACGTGTGTGAGGGCGGCCCTTCGAAGCCAGTTTTACTCAGACCGATTTTTTTTCTAAAACCCGAGGTCGGCCACTATCGTGTCTGCTGTAAAAAAGCTTGACAGTGCCCGAAGTACGGCTACTTCTAGGCGATAACCCTGAAGTAAATCTAGAAAATTTCCGAGCCCTTTCTTTGATTCATTTTCTTCTACAGAATACCTTTCACTTTACTAGTTGACTTGGTAGCTGAATGTCTATCACAGACCGTAACGTGAACGCCAATAAACGCAACAAACTCATCATCTTGGTATTCCAGCAATTTTTCGAGGGCGACATTTATACGACTCAGAAACCCGAAAATAACGTTCCAGTCATTTTTTCCTTTATAGTGTTTTGGCGAATGGCCAACGCTTGCCTCTTTCCTTCTTTTTTTTGGTTTTTTATCGAGGCTTGTCTTGTGCTGAGAGATTAGATTGAAGACCAGCGAACTTTTGTTTTGGAAGAAGAACTAACTTTTCTCCTATACCGATAAGATCAGCTGCTGCAAGAAAAAGTGAAAAAACGCTCCCTTCGAAAAAAAGAGAACTGCAACATTTCTGATATAGATCAGTGGCTGCGCCATGCCCTCGACTTCGATCTGGGATTGTGGGAGGAATTGAGCGCTGAATTATTTGGCTACGATGGCCAACTTATGTTTACGTCAGTTTTCAGACTGTTGGTCACTAATGGCTTCACCTAACTTGCTCTAAAGGGGAATGTATCTTGATCTGATCGTAAGGGATTCGATCTCACGTTTTCAGCCAAGAACTGCAGCGCATCTACCCACTACACCGCCTGCTAGTTCAGTTGTTATGTGGTTCGAAGAGCTCTCAAAGCAACAGCAACTTCGGATAACAAACCGCCTATGGAGCTCCTTAAAGGCAAACCCCTGGATTAGCCCGACTTGTGGGAAGGATACCGCGAGGAAATTGTAAGGTCCCTACCTACCTAGATCACTCCAGCTTCGCCGCAAAAGTTGCGCGGTTAGGGCGCTAATCCTTACGGGCCTGCAACCATCGACCCCGTTGCAACGCTTCCCACCCACCTCGATATCGGCGTGCTCTCTCCGAACGGCGTGATCTCTCGCGTGCTCTGTCTTCTTTGAGCGCTCTGTCTCGCCACCGTTCACTCAACTTTCTTGAAGGGTAAGCCTTAGTGTCACGATCCCAAAAGTTCTCTAGCTTTGCTTCCATTTTCAGGCTGTCCCGCAGCTCAGCCATCATGACGAAGCGCTCTTATCACTGGTCCCGGGGCTTGCTCTCAAACAAGAACTTCCTCTCTTTCCTGACAATAAGGAGCGAGAGTTGATCGAACGCAGTGTGTCGATCAGCGCTGCTCCATGACTCCACTAATTAAGATGTATTTTAATTAGCCGCTACGTCGTAATCCACGTTATGTGACATATAGGATGCGCGCAAGTTATCTCGTCCCTAACTTGAATTAGTCGCCATCGGATCACTTTGTAAGGCCTAGCGCCATTGTCTGGACACTTTGAGCCGCGACAACGGCACATCTGTGATACTCGTGGCTACTCTATCCCACCCACAGAATAGATTCTTCGACACGATCTCATCTGAGATTGTGGCTCTAGGGAGATTTTGACCTTTACGTTAAACCTAAGGTCAAAGCGGACCCCGCCATCAAGTGGGAGAAACGCTAAAGAATAAAAAGAAGAAGTAAAACCTGTTCCGTTTATTCTGCGCTGTTTTCCTTTATAGTTAATCCGGCGGACAATCGACATTTCCCGAAGGAGTCTGAGAATGAGTAGGCGTTATCTGGCAGTCGGAAAAGAAATACTGAAAGACAATCCCACTTGCTAGGCAATAGAAATTGAACACAAATTGAATTTTCGCAAGAGACAAAGTGCAACTGGAGTCAGCGTTATAAGAAAATCGCTTCGTGCTTCTCCATTGAACCTCGGCTCCGCCATTAATACACTTAGAGCAACCAAGAAGCATTCGTAATCTCTAAACAGTCGTCAACTCGATATCACAGTTCGTGTTCTCCTTCTTCGCTCGTCTGTGCTAGTTTTTAATGAAACCATTTATTTCTCAGGAGAAGCTGGCGTGGTGGCTAGAGGCGCTGCGTAGCACCAACACCGCCCGGTGGATCGATTGTTGCATCGCTCCAAAAAAGCCCTTGCATTCTTTTCTGGTCAACTAAACCACTAATAGAATACTCATCCTAAGACATCCTTTATCTCCAAATATTGATAATTCACGAAGCGTTATGTGCCATTTTTTACAAGGGAGGGAGGTATGACAAGTGGCGCCGCATACCATACAATAGGAATAGGAGTCAGATCCCGGACCGAATTTCGCCCAGATCAACCAAGTCTTAAATTTTTGTGAGGGTCTTTATAACCGACAGAGACGCTTCTGACACTGGCTTTTACATTGACCAGCATGTATGGACCAAATCGCATTCGAGTACTATTACGATTCTTACTGGAAGTAGAACGCCTGGCGCATCCCAAAACGGATTATCACCTCCGAATCTCAATTCTCTATTTTTTAGCAGTGTATCTTATGGTTAATAATAATAATATATCGGACCGCCTCGTCTTCGAGCAATCCCTTTCTGGAATGCGCCCCGCATTCGACGTCTCTTTGATCTTTTTGTTTGTCTAGTTCCATTTGATACGGCTTCTCTTAAGTCGTTGGACTATCCGATATGCAATCATTGTGTGATGAATGGCCTCCTGTGGCTAAAATCTACCTTAAGGCTCTGAATTAGATTTGGTCATTTTTTGGTTTTTTCTTTCAATTCCGCTGTAAGCTTGATTTTTGAAATGAGTTTTCCGGTACGCGGCAGGAGCCCCCCACCCGCGGCGAGAAGGCAGAGACGCAGACGGGTCAGCGGACGAGTCGCAGCACGCAGTGGTGATTGCGTCAGGGTAATATGTGTGATGAATATGTACATCACACAGCACAAGCCTGTCGGGTACTTCGATTTTTCAACGCAATAGGATTTTTAAGACTTTTCTCCTGGCTTTTAAAGTTTTCCTAGGAAATCTTACTGAACTCTGAAACGTAGAGTGCTCCCTCATTTTCCTTCGATGGGTGGCTGACTGCGCGACGCCCCTCATAGAACTTTGGTGCATTATTAAGTCCGTGAACTTTTTTGACAGGTGACCTACATATATAAAGCACTTAATGAGTGCCCTTTTATGAACGAGAACTTCGCCTTCCCTAGACGAAACGGTAATTTTCATCGTCTGCTGATGCTGAAGATGATAACAATTCCGGAATTTTCTTACTAAACCTCTTATCGAGCATCATCTGACCTTTCAATGCATGACTCGATTCTCCTTTCTGATTTCAGCACTCGTCAACGGTTTTTTGGCATCTTTATGTGTTTGACAACATTTCAAAAATACTGTCTTCCAGAGATCATTTTGAAAATTGGCTTCTTTCCTATGGAGCTTGCAGACGGCCACCTATTTGATTTAAGGTTCCTCAATTTTTTTTTGAAATTTACAATTTCATTACCCTAAGCCGCCGACATTCCACATCTTTCCTATGAAGTAGATTTCTTCATACTCCCTTGACGTATCTTTTAGTTATCTCAAATCAAATGGTCCCTTTTTTCAATGGTCTAGCTTCACACCCGCGGATTTGAGACGGGAACATGGCCCGTGAATTATGAGCGCGCAATCGCAGTGGGGCCATCATTTTTCCGAGTATGTTTTAGTCTTTTGCTTTTACACCTCGAATTTAGTATCACCTATCAGCTTATCCTGCCTTCTGAACGTGGACCAAACCAGGGTGCATCGCGTGCTGAGGGATCTTGGCAGCGATTTATGAGAACTATGTATGTGCGAGACCACCTTCCCCCCCCCTTTGGCTGAGGTATGGCAACTGTTCCAAGTATTATGTACCTCAATTCATATTAAGAATTTTCTGCACCCTTCGAACGGGATGACAGTGTATTTACTACGGTCAATACACGATAGTTTCAGAACTTTTTCTCCACTTCACGAAATCATGGGAATGTGAATTTTCTCGCAATTTCGTGAAATTCTCCGAAAAATTGTGAATCTGTCGGAAAACATCCTTTCAACCCAAATAGCTTCCATTCCTACCTGATCAGCGAATTTGCTGACGATTTCGCCAGACTAGATGTTCCTCCCACGGGCAACTTCAACCCCTCCTTCACCATGAAACCCCGATGTTTCAAGTTTTTGGCGCAACGTGACACACCTGACGTGGCCAACCCGTGACATTGCGTCAAGGTTACAGAAGCGCTCAGTTTTAGGGCTAAGCTTCGAAAGAGAGAGGGGACTCCGCGGTGCGTAAGCCACGCCGGCTTTTTTAACCCATTCGCGACCGCGCGGGATTGCGCAATAGCAGCAGAGTCAGGAGATTTTTCTTCAATAAAATTTGAGTGGATGGAGATTTCCTCTGCCCAGGGCTGGCGTAGATGAATGAGGGTATGAAGATTCTTTTCATGGAAGAAAACTTTCCAAATTCCATTTGAAACCCGGCAGCCAACGGTGGATGCCATTGCCCGAGTGAGATCTTTGGCAGCCACCGGTGGCTGCCATTGTCACAAATGGGTTAACGAAATTGTTCGACATCGTCGCAGTATCGTCTCGCACATTTCCTTTTAATTCATTGGCCTACAGAATATAGCACAATTTGGATAGAAGGTCGAAGTATAAAAAATAGGAGAACCCTTTCTCAGCCGATTTCAGCTCACTGATAAAAACTATCCCACCATAAAAGCGGTCCCATAGTCTCCAAACTCACAAACTGACGAACTCAATGACAGCTTCGGAGAAAGCCATGGACAGCGGCAGCGAATTCGCCTAGCATAAAAGCGCGAAGAAAGGAAAAGTAGCAGGTGACAACGATTTTCAAGTGGACGAACAGCGGAAGCAAACTTTACATGAAGTGTGTGCGTCAAGTCGGTTGCGAACAGAGTCAACCCTGCGTTGCGCAGTTCGCAACGGCACGTTGAGAGATCCTCAACGCACGCTGTATGGGCGGAGACACAGACGGCTCGAGCATGCGAGTGTGAATGTTCGCGCGAGAGAACGAACTGCGCAACGCACGGTTGACTCTGGTTGCGAACCCTCGTATTGATCGACGCTCGGCTTAAATCGATACCCACGCTTTACGTGGCAGCTGTGCATTTCGCAGGCCATGGAGGTAGTCTTCTCTGCGTGTTACAATTAACTATTTCAAAACAAAGTCGTTTGGCTAACAAGGGCTTCGTACTTCTTCCTACGAGCCATAACCACCCTTTTATAGACGGCAAGTGGCAGCAAAAGGGTCACGATGTGTCAGTTCTTTGGAACCTTCTTAGTGATCTGGTCCAAGATCATTGAAGCCTTTCAGCGCAAACTCAAATAAGTCATCAGTTGAAGAATGACATGGAGCTGAAAAATTATCGAGACAGCGATGGCATAGATAAGGTGCCATAGAGATTTGATGGCACGGAAACCGGTATATAATGGCTGTAAGTATCGCAGCTGGTTTGACTTGTTCCCTCTACTTTCTATGCTTTATTATGAAAGAATTTACCTCGTTTTCTCCTAGTCTGAATCTCTTAAAATAATACGCACTAGGAAAATTGAAAATTGAAAAATATCGTATATTGAAATAAGGAGCAAGTTAAGGCCATAATTCGTGAACGCCGAGCGTACGGCTGCGTAACGGTCAGCTTGAGCTCGTTAAGCTCATGTTAATCAGCTGTGTAAGACAGAGCCACTAATGCACAGAACTGCGAATTTGCCGTGGTTTAATTGGTAACGACCTTGTTTTACCTAGCAATTTTGGAAGAGAGGTCTGTGCGACAGGAGGTTACCACGCATCGTCGC
>MU899250.1:0-11441 GCA_036418205.1 Ostertagia ostertagi | reverse complement strand
GTGGAAGAAGGTTATACACTGCGTTTCATAATTATAGGTCCACCCTAAATTTTTGCTACTCCAAAGTTGCTGTGCATTTTTTGGAAATGCTGCTATCACCATTAGATTCCTCGTCATGGAAAACCCTCACAGTGTTTTTCTGACAAAGTTCCTCCCTCAAGTAACCCAATTAACTTTTTCTGAACGAATTTTCACCGTTTCGTGAATATCGGGCTACTCATAAAAAGTTCCCATTTCTCGTGATCAGTGAAGGAAATAAGGGAAGCGGGGATATATCTGAGCTCAGTCGACTGCGGGTGTTAGCCGTATCTCGTGTTACTCGCCTCTCTTCCCAGTAACAAGCTCAAGCCAGAGCACTTACTGAAGTGGGATGGCAAAGGAGCAAAATTTCCTCCCAAGCCGGCCGGCTCCTACGACCTAAGCAACTAAGTGCGAAATCCTGGTCAGTGCGGGGAGAAGAGTAGCTTAGGTAAATGAAGACCGCGTTTCCTTCAAGATTTAGGAGGAACTGGGCGTTTTCTCTCGAATTGTGTAAGGGGTCCGAACAAAGTTCGTGCTGAAATACGGCCTTCCGTGAGCAAAACCACCGTGTGGTGTGTACGTCAGCGAAGCAATACATCTTCAGCGGATTGATGAAGAGCGTTCCAAGATTATTTGAGCGCTTCAAGATCGCACGTCTCCATTTCAGCGTGGAAAAGGGCGCAACTTTATGAACGAAGGTTTGGCTGTTCAGACCCTTCGCGATCTTGGACTCTAGCTCCTTGTTTCGTGCTACAGGTGATCTGAGATCGACGTGAAAAAGTTTATTCTAGGTGGATCTGATAGAAAAAAAGCGTACGGGAGGGTTCCGTGGAAATCGTAGATGGTTTTGATGTAAGGTAATTTTGGCGAAGAATCCCTTATGGATTGAGGCTCTTTTGAACGACTGAGCGGCTAGAGCTCGTGTTTGTTTCCTTTCAAGAGGATTCCATAGGGTATCGTGAAGTTCTTCTGAAGCGACTGTTACCATCTTTCCGACAACAGCTCCCTCGAACCTTGATTTTTACGCACGATAACGCGGCTGTCCATGCCGGTCCTTCCACGCCAGATGGAATTGTGGGAAAAATGGGCATAATAAATTACTATCTATTCACAGAGAGTTTAGCAATTGTCACTAGCTACAACTATCACTTACCAACTATCACCTATCACTATAAACTCTTATAACAATTATCAGATTTACTTGGAAGCCGAATCTTCATTTATGTTGTGAAGTTAGTATTGCAGAATGTGTGTCGTAGACAACCACTCATTTAGGCTGCATAGAAACG
Organism: Ostertagia ostertagi; assembly: GCA_036418205.1. Classification (NCBI taxonomy): domain Eukaryota; kingdom Metazoa; phylum Nematoda; class Chromadorea; order Rhabditida; family Trichostrongylidae; genus Ostertagia; species Ostertagia ostertagi. The sequence continues at coordinate 10,131 of MU899250.1, read as the reverse complement.
ACCATAGCTTACCAATTTCTCCTGTCACCTATCTTTATTAGGGACAGGTTACATGACAAATTGCTTTTGAAGAAGATGGAACGTCGTTACTGTGAAATGGGACTGGGACCCACAAGTGACCTAAATTTAAGAGTTTCAGGGGAAGGAAGACGCGCTTATAGTCACATAGCAGAGCTTCATTCGTCCCGATGGGCGCCTTCAAACCCCTGTCAGCCGATTGCTACTTTAGCTGTTAACCGATCCCTCTTCGACTCTGGCCTTTTTAGCAGAGATACGGAGCTGAAAGTTTACGCTTATAACGTCACTAACCTAAGACCTGTCAAGCGTGGAAACCGGACTGGAAAATAAGTCTTATTTTGTAGCTATGAAGTCGTCCCCCTAATTTTTCTTAAATTTTGTACCTCTTAGCAACGCTACTTTCAGTTCCCACATGCGAACTCTTTCCCGCATCTTTGGCTTTAATTTAACAGCTCAGCTGCATAGGCAGCTTACTTACTTAGATGTGTTAGATGTTTGAATGTGCGTGTGGTTTGTGTTTTGGATGTCGGTACTAACACTGCAAAAATTCTAGCTTATCCCTTCGTAGAACCTCGGCAATGTTGTAACTATAATGCTCTTCTTCTGACAGCGAGGTTTCTAGGTGGAGCCTTTATTAGTGGCCTGACGTTTCGACGGGAAGACTTCCTCGAAGGTTCAGTAGAACAGCCTCACTCCAAGCCATTAATGGTAGTAATTCACTCCAGGTCACCTATTGGTAACTAATCATAACTAACCCGGACTGGCGCTGTTCTGCTGGGCCTTCGAAGAAAACTATCTCGTCCAAACGTCAGGCTACTTATAAAGACTCCACCTAAGACCTCGTTGGCAGAAGGAGAACATTATAACATAACAGAATTTTCAGACTTCTTTGTCTAGCGGTCCTTCAGAGCCGACCAGCACCAGCACACCACAATCGTGAGTTGACCATCCCTCCGAAATGTCGGAATAGATAATCAGATTGATGATTATTTCGTGAAATTCAGACTTCCGCCTGAGATGAGTCCTAGTTTCACGTTGAATCCAGGCGATGTGAAAATGGTTCATCATTTGCGTAGCGGTGGGAAATTAGTGATACAGAAAAAGAAGAATGGCGTGAGTGTTATTACATCGTATCTCTATCTAACCATGTCTTTGCCTTTTAGCGAGAGTTCACCTTCAACAGTCTTCAATTTTACAGAATCAATTGCGTATCTCGAGGCGTTGGTCCGGTTCCAGGTGGGGGCCCAAATACCCGGCGCTGCAATAGAGAGTTTATGAACATGGGCAACACCTGCTGCGGCAAAACTCGTTTGGCAGATTTCGCTGCCAATGACCTCCTGCGAATGGTCCCCAAAAACATACAGCAAACGTTGACGTTTTCTAAGTTCTTCTCTTTGAACCTACTACTCGACCGTTTCACACGAATGCTGGCTAGTAGCCCAATTCTCATGAACAAAAGTGTCACGCTTACCGTGCCTCACAAAACCTAAGTCATTCACTTCTATATCCGTCACATTCTCCACCGGAAAGTGTCCTTCGCAACGAAAATCAAAAACTCAGCCTGACCGCCATACCCACATCTAGATATGTTCTTTTAGTAAACCTTAGAACGATGCACCGCTAAGTGAAGGTCTATACGTGCAGACGAGGAATCCACTAATCCACATCAACGTGGCAGTGTCTTCTGAAACACAAGCACAACAGATAGTATTTGTCGCTCTATTTCCAGTAATTTTTGTGGCTAATTTCCTATTCATTCGAACCCACTGGGCTTCTGTGATGCACAATTGTTCGTTTTGCCAGTCACGTATGTAGACAAGTCCACCAGTTCTGTAGACATGACCTCAGGCATTGGACACCTGGACTATCCTTTCTAGCTGAATTAATCGTCCACGCAAAATCGCACACATCATAAACAAATTAATGAATGAACACTTCGCCTTTGTAACGCGGTTACAGTGCTTTCTTCAAAGAATCTCAAATTCTGCCACGCAATACAATCTTTGCAACGCAGTATACAAATCCGCTAAACACATAATTTACACCATCACCGCCAACGAAATCGTTCTCGTCACAGAAACCTTCAACTTGGGTTAATTGAACGATAATCGAATGCTCTAAAAAGTGAAAATGTACGAAACGTCATAAAACACTATATTGGTAGACGATAGATCAAAAATATCAAGTCCGAACATACAAAAAAGTGAAAGCTATCTCGCAGGCCATGATAATGCTCATTAACGTAACACCGACTAAAATCAAGGCTTAATCGACCCGTACACGAGCCCCAAAACCCTCCCATAAACAATACGGCATCAAAAAGCAGTATCGCGAAACTATGATTAGTCACGAGCAAACCTACGCGGTACAAACCATGGACTAGACATAGAACATGGGCAGGAAAGCCATGAACCTTACCGTATTGTCCCCAACAAGACTGATAGGCAGTTCCCAGCGCAGAGAAATCCCCCCGAATAACCAAAGACGTTATTACAGCCGGCCGCTCGCCCCCCCTCCCCGCTTTTGATAATCCTGGTGCGTCTGGTGAATGAAAACGATAAACGTAACATCGGCGTGTGCGAGTCGATCCATTGTCGCAACCGCTGGCGATATTGTCTGAATATCATGCCAAACGTATATAAGAACAGGTCTTGAATGGTCCGATTCCAGAGTATCACTGACAGAAGTTTTCAGTTACGTTTGGCCTACGCTCTGAAGGTTGCCTCCGATGGCAGGAAGTATTCCTGGAGAAAACGAAGGAAAATGCCGTCCTATCGCTGACTGATGCACAGGGGCACTCCATCAAAACTCTAGCTTGTGAATTCTAGGTGTCGAGCCACATACAAGTTGTTCCAAAAAAAGAGCAAAATTCAAATTCCTGCTCAAAATCAAACTTATTTGTCCCAATCTGGGATCTAATTTGGATTTAGGCAAAAAAACAAATGCCAATATATGTCGAACCAAGAATTCTCTGTAATATCCTAATCTGAAACTTAGTTCTTAGGAATTGCGCGTTTTGGCAAATTCGAAATTTCCATCCACGATTGACGTATGCTTGACCGCTTGCCATTCTATGATACCGCGATATCCGCCTACCTTCCATCTCATGGTAAATGACCTGGCTTTGTTGACAGAAAATTTTGTCACACCATTCAAAAAAAACCTAAGGCGCGAAACTTGCATCGATTTGCAGTTATCTTCGATTTGTGACAAGCGAAACCCAACACCTTCAGAGAATGTTCAACAATAACAACTTGGTTTATTTTTGGACGACAACTCATTTTTTGATATGGCCTGCTATCACCAAGATATCAGAAGGTTACCACTGACAATACAAATTGTGTTAAATTAAAATTTTGCACTCTTTTTGGAACATCTTGTATTCTCTACTATCATCTTGTCTTGATTTTGTGTGATCGAAAGTAAAAATTATGAATTGGCAAACAGAATCAGACTCTTGTGCTGAATTTCTTAGGGGCATAAGGCATTGATTCATCATCATGTGAATAAAAATAGATAATTCTACTGTTTACATATTTATGGGAATAGAACTGGATGATGATTACTACTACCATTGTACTCATTGTTGCAAATAGTGATCGTGATTTTCGCATTTCTCGCATTGTGCAACTTAAGGAATGCCCCCCATTTGTTATTAAAGGCAAACTCCGGGATAAAACGAGGGACTCACCTGTTCGAGTATGAAGTGCTGGGTGCTAAGTTGATCGAAGGTAATGAAAGAAGCAGGAAATACCTCCAAACGAACTCCAAAATTAGAAATTCCTCTTCGTTAGTCGCTTACGAACCAGGGCTGGGAAAATTACGCGTTTGGACATGTCTACAGCAACTGTTGGCTTTGTGCCATCAACCGACACGGCCAACAATGAAAACTGATTTTCTTCTAGTTTCCCTATTTTTTCTATTTTTCAGTGCTTTTTCCCGTTCGTTTTCTTCCTATTTAAAATTTTTTCTCACCTCCCACTAGATCACACCCGGCGTCTCGAAAAATGGTCGCTCCCACATATGTTTTTGATAATTATGCCCGCAGTTGAAATCCGCTAAGTATTCCCCTACGACTTTCCAAACAACGGCTCAGCATCTAGCGTCCTAGGTGGTTGCTTTGGAAGATCACGTAGGACGGTGGGCGGGCTCAATGGGGTTGGGGCGGCGCCAATGCTCCAACCTAGGTTCCTAGCGCCTAAACCTTATCAAAACGCCCCGCCACTTCTGCACATGGGTGTCCCCTGCGTACTGCTGCATATTTGATGGGAAAACCCAGATTTCGCGCCAAAAATCCCGGAATTTGCCCCTTTAAGAGGCAAAAACTAAGCATTGTAATTACCGGATAAGCTATCAGCCTGAAAAAAATCAGAAAGAACCACGTGGAGATTCTAACATAGTTTGAGCGATTCCGATCCTTTAATAAGAATCTGCGCAGATAATCTATTAGGTCGGTCCACAATTTTTGAGAACCTTTGGTGTTTTTCGATTTATTACTTATCTTATTTCTCTGATCTACTTATCCAGCATAGTATACATCATTATTATTAACAACATATCACCAATGCGAGGGTGGGTATTCAGTGCCTCTCTTGTGGACTTTCATAGAGTTCTGATCGAAGGAAAATTGTAGTCCCGAATCAGTTCTCAACCCAATCTGACATCATCAAGTTCCTGTTGGTTTCCTATAGTTCCTTCGGATGACCATCTATAATACTCATTGGTGATGTGGACTGGGTGCAATGTGCTAACAAATCCACGAGCCGCAGTAGATTTGCTCAAACGATTCGGAGTTCTGACAGTACAAACCCAACTCCCTCTGAATTCGAACTTCCTGAGTCGTTGGCGCAATACGGGAGGGCCTTTGCGCTGAAGACCGGCATCAACTAATACCAGTGTCAGTGATGGGAAGAATCGTTGACAGCTTGATGGCAACGCCTTCAACTTGAAAGCAAAGGAAGACAAAATCTATTTTTCTCTGAGGTCGTTCGAGCCCGCCTTGCTAAGAAAATTCCTAAAAAATTGGAGACTCTCGGGCGGTCAGTTCTTTTAGCTCCGCCTTGTAGCACTAATCCTGCGTCAACGAACGACTATCCGCTCTCCTCTCTCAATCACCTTCTGGAGAAGAAATCTCACTTGAATCACCATAAAGTCAAAATCGACATCCAATATTTCTTCGATCAGAACTCTATGAAATTCTACAAGAGAGACACTGAATACCCACCCTCGCATTGGTTATATGTTGGTAAACGGCGATGTATGTATGCTGAAGTAACGTACTCGAGAACTAGGACAAGTAAATTGAATCGAAACACATTAAGTTGTTCAAAACAATGGACCGACCTAATAGTTACACAAGAATGCTGGGTTGTGAACAAAACTTTCGCCCCAGACGGGACCCGAACCCGCACCTTGCTTAGCGGGCAAGTGCGCTACAAGTTACGCAGTTAGTTTCAAGTTCTTGTGAAACATTCGCTGGCGAACTGCGGCCAAAAACAGCAGGTGATAAACAAAAACAAGTCAAAATCTAGTTACACTTCAGCTCAATCCTGGTTGAGTAGAAGTGTTATTAGAAGAATGATAATGACACAGATTGGAATGAGAAATCTCCGAATATTCGGCAGAATAGGTAGAGCCAATGGAACCCTGAGGCTCTACGAAATGTGGTTACGTTGACATTTTTATATAATTTTTCACGTGAGTTTCTGGTTATATTGAAGAGTGCGATTGTATCGAATTGCTTGTGGAGCATCGTGAATGGCCAATATATTGCCCGAAATTTTTCTCGGGATAAGATGATGTTGTAGCAAGAGAAGCCGCGATCGCGCGCATGGTTTTGGATCAAGTCATACTTCATCACAGCTGAGCCAGACCTCTTCAGATGGCTAGCTGTGCTAGTTGCTATGTAAGAGCGATGGCTATTACATGAAACACAGTGATAGCTTCACTTTTCAAAAATCGCAGCGTAAGCGTAAACAGCTTAGCGAGGCATGTCCTCAAAATAAAGTTTCTCTATCAGATACGAAGCATTTGTAAGAAGAACGTCTAGGTAGGGTCATGACGAACAATGAAGGGCACCGAGAGCTTTTCCGGAGTAAAATCCAATCTATGCTTGCGATTTACTCTACGCCACTTTTGCAATGGGATACCTTCAGTCGCCAAGTAGACGGAGGCACATGGTTGACCACCGCGTACGTATTGTATTACTTGGAAAATTTTACAACTCCTCTCAGGGAGGCTTTGGCGGCCCCACCACCTTCACTCTCTACCAGTTGGTTACCCTAATACTAGCAACGGTGAGGAGGTGCGGGGGAAGGGGGAAGTAGAGGTAAGCAGCTGAAGTCTTCTGTCAATCATTCGTTGCAACTATATCACCCACCACCGAAGGCATGACGCCACCCATCATCCGCAATTTTAGAATGACGAAGCCCGAATTGTGTGTATTGCTGAACCAAGCGCATCAATTCGAGCGCTATCTAGTGTTTTCGACTACTTGGAACTTTCTATCGATCTGCCGACCCCAGCGCTCCACCGCAGCGCAGCAGATGCGTCTATCACGCGCTACAAACTCCGAAGGAAGGAAGGTGAGAACTTTAGACTCCACCTCAGTGCAAGGACTCTGAGAATACCACCAACCACCAGTGGCAAAAATTTTGGATTGTGAGAGTCCATGGTATGAGCCGCGAATAAGCGCCCGAGCGCAGACGACAACACAACCTGGGAGGGCCCGGCATGAAGGTACCTGAGTTGCGACGCGCCATCTAGTGCTGTCTTCGATGGTTCCTTTTGCCATCTCACAAAGCGTGTTGGAGCGCGTTCTGCTCGCATCGACGAAAGAGAGGCGCATGATTTCGTCACTTGGACGACCGGAACGCCTACTCCTTTAAATCACGAATTTTGGACAAATTAAACAGCTCTGAAATGTAGGAGAAGCGAAGAAGACCAATAAATTGTTTATTGTGGTAACAACGAGATTATTATGATGCGAAATTGATGTTATTCACAAATGATGTAGAATGTGTTAGTAACTGGCAACCCACATCATACAAGTGGAGATGGTTCGAGGCAAGAGAATTACATAAATTTGTGTGGATACAAAAGCTGACATCAATCACAGCGTCAATAGAGCAGATCGCAGAGACTAGCTGACCTGTGCCTGCCTGATGAAAGGATAAAGCCTAAAGAAATTGCTGCCATACCAGGAAACGGCCTAGTTCGTGCCTGATGAACAAGCGTCATTTCTTATATTAGTTTGCCACGACATGGGAATGCTGTCACCGAGAATCGTCACTGTAGCACCCTTGTGGTAGGATAGGGGTACTTTCACATGATGGGCATTGTGATCACATTTGGGATTACAGAAGTCATTTGCATGTGTGCACTTGTACGTCTTCGATACACTCCTTGCAGTTCACCTGGCAACACCAAACGAATTTGCAGTGGCACTGGGTCATTCGACGTTCCAGCCGAGTATTGTAGCCTCGCCCACAGCACAAAAGATCACAGCTGTCCGAATTGTATGACGAATGTTTGCACTCGCGTCCACTCGTACCGAGAATACCTAAACGAAATAGATAATGTGAATGTAAGAACAAGGGAACTGACTTCTACTATCATGCTAATTCAGGTCATCCAAAAGTGTGCAGACATCTGTAGGAGTGGATTGAGGTGTGCCTTATGGTCAGATTTCACTTCATTATATAAACCAGAACTTTGGTGTGTCGGTTTGCCGGTTGCGTGTGTGTGTGTGTGCGTGTGTCGTTCTGTCCAGTCCGGACCGACCGCTCACAAAACCAGGGAGTACGAAAGGGCAACACTTCGTGATGTTGATGTCATGATCGATGGATAACCCCCAGCGCCCCCATCCAATCGAATGTTCGTATTCATCGCACATTCCGTCCATTTTTTTAAATGTTTTGTATACCGTCTTGTTTTCAGTCGTGTTTTTTGACTTAGGCTTTTATCCTTTTTGTCCTAGTCAGGTTGTCCCTGAACGAGTAGCGTAGCGCAGATGCATCTGAACCTGCGATAGGCCCCAAGTGAGGCCATCAGTGAGCAAAGACAATATTTATACAAAAAAGAAAAGTTTTGAGCAAAAAAAAACACGAACAAAGCAAGACGGCACACAAAACATCAAAAATAAACAGGAAAACATATTGAACTGAAATTATCGATCGAAAGCTACCGACTGTGCGTGAGTACGCGTCATGCGCCAGTGCGCGTGTTGACGCTCTTCTCTCTCTCTCCACGCCGTCCGCACGGAGCGCAACGTCCGCAACGGCGCAAAGTATGAAAGCAGCCTTACCGTGAGCTTAAGGAACGAAAGCGCGATAGAGTTCTCGAAACGACATATCAGTTATTGGATATGACCTTCCAGGAACCGAGGAACGGATACAATTTATTTTTGAGCGCCCACAGTGATCTTCCTACAGAAAAGTGTGGGTGATGTAATTAGGCCTCGAATGGCGGTATTTAGAAATGGATCCTGACGGTAGTTGTACTGGTATTGCTACTCATGCGGCAAATGTTAGCATAACTGCGTTTTAGAGAATTGTGGATTGTAAAGAATATGTGGGTTGTGGTGCCTTACCTATGGTTTACGCATGATTTTGGTGCCACTTTGGCTGCTTTTTCATTCCATATTCTTTGCTTCTCCGATGTAATTGTTAACAATGATACACACCATCACTATTAACAACTTTCTGCTAAGATTTCCGAGGCCTCTCTTGTAGACGCAATTGTGTTCTGCTCGAAGAAGCAGGATTTCACTTCCGAGGTCGTCGACATCAGGATTGGGAACATTAGAGAATTGGACTGAGATTGGAAGGCCTAGGGTATTTACTGTGTCAGACGCTTACGGAAGCGCATCCAGTTGATCTATAGCAGCGCCCTTCCTCGGTGCTGATGTCATTTACGACTTATGTCTATTTCTGTTCACTTTATCTAGAGGCACAGGTCGCAATTAGATCCTCAGCGACCGGAACCCTAATCACAGAGTGGTGGTGCTGCCGCGACTTGAAAGTGCTCGTCAAGAGAACCAATGTTGTTGCTCAACTGCTGCGACCAGGGTGAATATCGGTCGAGGAAATCCTCGACAGGGGGGTCGTACCTGTCGGGCTGGGTCATGGGGGTCGTACTCTTGGGGGTCAGTAACAGCAGTGGTATCGTGGTGCAGATAGGTAAGAGGGTATAGCGCAGCAGAAAATGAAAACATCTAAAAAAAACATGATATTAAATTTTCTTTGCAGGTTCAGTCGCTCCATTCCTCCACCTTCATGAGAAGGGCGTATTTGAAGGCAGTACAAAGAATGAAAGTGCATCCCGCGAGTCCCAACGGCGCTGGCAGAGAGCATCTCTCAAATCTACCGCCCGCTCCTCACGCCTTAAGTACCGTCTTTGAGGATACACTGTGTTAGAGACGCTGTGCAAAAACGACAACCGTGAAGGAAAAGCCCTAGGCAAATGAAGTTATTCTTTAGGTTGTAGGAGTTACGAAATGCGTTTACTACAATGCAGCTTCTGTCAACTGGTCATAATCATATAACACCTTTCAATCGATTCTGCAACTGTGAGTGAAGGGTTGATGCCGGCCTATAACCAGAGACAAAATCAGAATTTTATGATACCCCTTTTCTTATACCATATGTTGAAAGAATGTATTCTAGACACAATTCGAGCTTTGCCAACGAATTACACTTGCAATTGTGAAGAAGGGAGCGGCTTTTTGAGCTACCGAGAATCACCCTCGATAGATCCTCGACGCAAATATCTCCCAGCCCAGACAAATTTAGAAGGCGGAGCCACCAAACATGTTGCTGGAAAACCGCAAACCCTTCCGCTTTCCAAAACTGTCTTCGTTTTTCAATCTTGCGAAATTAGAGAGATATTGCCTTTTAAGTGGCAAAAACTCGCATGAAAATTTCAGCATCCTCGACGCTCCCTCGACGGATTTTGAGAGACTATATCTCTTCGAATGGAAGGCTTTCATAGCAATTCCAATACTGCCTGATAGTAGCAAATCTAGCTCTATCTAACCCTACCGCGTGCTGTTCAAAAGGTTGGGAAATGAGAGAATGGAACGTTTTTTCATCGAGGATGTAGATTTCGACGCGT
>MU899232.1:0-10722 GCA_036418205.1 Ostertagia ostertagi | reverse complement strand
TTTCCATCGTGAATTCGTCCTTTAACGATAACGCTGTATCTGCTAAACGGCAGGACCGGAGTGGTTAGCCAGTTGGTAAGCGTGCCGCGTCGACAGCGCCACGGGGATGGCGACGCTGGGTGGCCCGGGGACACATCATCGTTGCGATTTGCGTCCGTTCACACCCTTAAGGGGTTGCCTGCCTTTCCATTGGGTAATTTTCTTTCTTCCACCCTCGACCCTATTGTGGAATCCTCCTTCGAGTCACTTAATTGAAGCCCAGCCAGATTAAGATAGAGCACTCCGCAAGCGCACACGATGTGATTTCATTGCATGAAGTTGCCAGGCAGGGGTGCCTAAAGGCATGAATTCACGCTGGAAATGCAAGAAGATTTAAATTAACCTAGGGATGGTGAGTGGTACACGAAAGAAGGAAGAACCATGAGAAACGGCCCAGAACCCGAGAAATGGGACCCCTTCCTTGCCCGTTGATTTGAGCATTGATGCGACTCTCATCGCTGTGCCCTCTTCAAACACCTTCTGTTTTATTTTTCAGGCTCACGAATGTTCTTCTGCTACCAGGAAAGGTCATTAGGCCAACCCGGCCAAATGAAATGAGGTGCACATTTCTGTACGCAACATGAGACGCTGAACTCAAATCTGCTTTCATTATCTGCTGAACTCTTCTCTGAAAGGAGTTAGGGAGGGTTTTTGTTCGATTTTCACCCTGGAGTATAATACGTTCCAATTTGCTCTGTGACATCCGAAGTATTTTGAGGGATATCAGGAATCGGGACTTAAACACTTATCTCGATCTAATTGCTATAATTGACTAGCTAAATTAATCAACGTGACGGAATGCTGGGTAGACATGGAAAGTCAATGCGAAGCATACTTACACTTCTGCTTGGAATTACGGTAACTTGTTCCAACGCTGTCGAAAGGGAGCTTTGGACTGAAACGAGAGTAAGATTCGTGCAGCGGTTGCGTTGAGAATGTAATAATTATTCCTTTAAGGGCAAGCCCCGGGATAAAGCTGGTGTATAACAGCGCATAATAGATGGATAAGCTGCGGAATGAAATTAAAATGAAAAGGGAAGGAGAAGTCATTGGGAACGCTAGCTTTGAACCTAAAGATAGATCAGGACGAGCTACGATCTCGAGACCAAGCGATCGTGAGGAGACAACACATGCGAGAGAGCCACGCCGTTCGAGACAGTGCGGTGATCTCCACACCAATCGCGGCGGGTGGGAAGCGTTGCAATACATTGTGTTCGATGGTTGCAGCTCCCTAACGATTAGAGCACTAACCCCGCGTTCTGGCAACAAACGTGAAACGCACTCCCTAGGTACAGAAACTACAACTTCCCTCGCGGTGTTCCCCTTTCTACAGGGCGGGGCATAAATATGGTGACGAAGTAAATATGGCCAATTTTGAATCGGGGTTCAAACCGGTACACCGAGTGCAGCAGCGTTAGCCCATATCCCTTCAAACAATTGTTAAAATTTTTTTTATCGCGGCTGCCTGCGAAATTGGCAATTTTCTCAAAACGTACCCTACAAAGTTGACTCTTGCCCACATGACATCCTTCAAAACTTCACCTCATACTTTTTTTCATGAGCAACTGTAGCGATCATTCAAACTGTACTGTTTCACGCACTTCTTTCATTCAAATTGACCACAATAAACAATCCGCTACATTCAATCGGAGGTTTTGGCTGGCCAATCTTCTTGCATCCCAAAGTCGGACATGGGCTCTACAGCAGACTTTCACAAAATTCAATTCACTAGCCGGAATACCGCCTTGCTAGCGAATCGAATTATTTCAAGTAGTAGAGGTTGAGGGAGCTTTCTCCAAAATTCTATCACGGGTAGCTTTTGGCTTACAATTTTACTCCCACACTACTGAAAACCAACTGAGACAAAGAAGTCGCGGCTGCTCAGGTTCACTTCATCGCTGAGCTACGTGATTGTATTTGATTTCCGCTGTTCCTGCTCCGCTAGTTTTTCGGAACTCCTAGTGATCACTTCTGAGTTTCCGAATGAAGGCATGATCGTTCATGAAAAATATAAAAGGTTTCCTCGACGGTGTACATTAGGAGGCCCTTCGCGAGTCATGCCAAGCCTTCGATAGTTTTACCTCTGCTCTTCCTTTCCCATCTGAAAGATCTTGTCGTTTATGGCATTTATAAGCTCGTATATCATGCTTTATTTGCAGAGCATTTCGCACCATTTATCCTGATATTGTCGGAACTGTAGCCAATTTTCTCGTGGTGTTCTCCATCTGGATACGCTTTTGACAATATTCACAGCCACCCTATGGCTTCTGTCGTGACCTCGCCACGACCAGTTCAAGCGAGCAAGGTATGCGCCGATACTTCCCGTGCTCCAGCCACGTTCCCACGCCTTGGAGGACGAAATACTACGCCTTCCCACGGACGCAGACACTTTCCCATGGTTCGAACGCATGCAACATCCAGAAGTGCGGGAAGTGCTCTGCATCTCTGCCTGGCCCGCGCTCGTCTGTCAGCAGTCGTTCCAGTCGTCTCGCCGAGCGGTCGTGTCCGTGGAGTCCTCAGCCATGGTTGGAGCTGCCGTCAACAACATCAACGACAGCCAACGGATCGGTCGCATACCATCATGCGCTTATCCTTGCCGATCGTGCCCGTAGGTTTCCTCCATATATCTTCTCATTTATCTATGTAATGTGACCTATTGTAATATCAGTCATAAAACATCTTAGTATTTCGTATTCTGTTATGTGGTAATATATACATACATCTGTTAACATACAGTCATCATCATCAGATAGCGGAGAGGGCCTCACTTATGCCGCGCAGCAACACTCGCCAGACAAGCTCGGTACAATAGGATATGGTCATAACAGGCGAATTAAATGGTCTCTGTCCGCCACTTAAATCATATTACTTCTATACACGTGCGGAACGTTCAAAATCTGCTTCTAACTTTTACGCTAATATTTTTGAACTACACTGAACACAGAGCCGAAGCCAGTAAACCTTCTTTCGCAGAAAAAGGTCATTGTGTCGACTTCCAGTGGTGATGGTCCACTCGCTGTTTTCCCGAAGTAGTGTTGCCTATATCTAAAAACTGCAGAAGCACGTATAGCAAGCAGTTAAACAAAGGCCGCCCATGACTCCTTGCTTGTAGCAGGTTCGCTACCGCTGCGCATTCCTGTTTCATAACTTGCTTCAGGGAAACGTGAAAACAGATATGAATTCACTTGCTCGAGGCACGTTCTTAGGTGGACATCTCACTCCAAATGGCCGGACTGACCAATAGATCTCCTTATCAGTTCCGATTGCAGGGGGTCGCTCCCTCTATCTGACCATACTCCATCGATCAAATTTATTTTATCACGCACAATATTTTTTGCAGTGTTTCACGAAATAGGTTTTTTAAGACAACGTAAATTGTAAGAACCCACTAGGAGCAGCTGTCGGCAACGTTTTCTTCTTTTCTTCACCTGAAAACGGAGCGGTATCAGAAGAGTGCATCGCCATAGTATCATATAGTATTCTCAAAATACACCCCAATCAAGGAGGGCGTAAGTGTATCGCAGGGGCTACCGCACAACGGTCCTTTCAAAGAGAATAGAAGTCGCACAAAAGCAGACGAGGCTGGGGCAGAAGAAAGCACTACGAAATGCTTTGACCCGAAGCGACACCTCAACACCCCTAGATCGAATTTGTGCGGTCACAGCGGTGCGAAGGCGTGTGGAAGTCGAATTGCCTAAAAATGGAAGAAGAAGTAAAGATAATCGTCGATGAAGCCCAAACAGAAATTCCACCTGGAAAAGGAAGTGGTGGGGCTGGACGACTTTTCTAAATTTGCTTGCTTCACAGCTCAACTAACCCGCGCGTATTTGAATCGGCCGACAAGTAATTCACGCTGCGTACCAGAGGGTGTGCGCTACGTGACTCGTTCAAATGCTAAGATTACTCGCTGAGACCTAGGCCATCGCCGCGCACTTCCGAGCCGCGACAACAGCACATCTACTACTCGTGGGCCACTCTATCCCACCCACTGAATAGATTCTTCTGTATGACTTCTGTGTGGATGTTGCTTCAACGAGATGATCCTACAAACGCGGTTCGCACCCGGCCCTTTTTGCAGGCTCTGTTCGCAGGATTGAAAAGAGCAATGGTTACCACCCAAGTATCCGAACGTATTTGGCAGAATCACTTGTTTAAAAGAATCCTACTCGAGAATCGTAATCCTATTCAACCCATAATTCACTGGCTCGGCACCCCTCCTAAGAACGAAAAGAACAAAAAATTGCATTTGTTTTGGAAAATTCGAAAAACCGAAAGGGCTGCTACGCGTTCAAAGTACCGCCGGACATCTGTCACAAATGCTGGCGACGGGATGCTTCCACTTGGTTCTTGGAGTGCCGTCACTAGAAACTCTTTCTGGCCTTTTGACTTATTGCATTCACATCTCACTACTGCATCCTATTCTATCGATCGATTTGTCTCTACTCTCCAAAATCGCGCGCTTTAACCCGATTCTTTCATTGCGTCGCCTGATACGTAGCCGCCCCAAGGCGGACTTCTTTCCATGCCCCGCCTTTGGCTCCGCCGCCTTACCTTCGATTGTCCATAGAGTGTAGTTTTTGTACGTTTGTTTCTCTTCGGAAACCGAATCTTCATGCGTGAAACTTTGTGTGCTGTTTCCAGTGATCACAACTGATTATTCATGTTGAAAGAGTGCAAGAATTTTCCGCGAAAGATTCCTTTAAGGCAGCGAACACAATGCTGGTGGGTGGTGCAGTTTTGACGTCGTAATTGAACATCGTTAGAGCTGATACCAATTACAACCCTCAACGAGCTGAAGTGTTCAGGCCACCCAATGATGTAAAACGACGTGTCATCAAAACTGCACCGATCTCTTGCCATCGTGGACGCTGCGTTTAACCCACGACCCGTGGCATGCGGTTTGCCACCACACTATTTTTCAAAATATGAATGTATAAAAACAATATGTTATATGTTAAATACTTATACTACAGTTCAGGAGTGAGCAGTATGCGTTTTCTTAAAAGCAAGCCCCGGGGCAAAAGCGGACCAGAGTGATGGCTGAGCTTCGGAATGAACTGAAGTGGAAAGGAAAGCAAGAAATATCGGAAACGCTAAAATTAAGGCCTTAACCTTCAATAAGGTCGGATGTGGTACGATGGCGAGACAGGGCGATCAAAGAAGACAAAACACGCGAGAGAGCACGCCGTTCGAGAGAGCACGCTGATCTCCACATAAATCGCGGTGGGTGGATCGGGTAGACCCGATAGGACCGCACAATTTGCGCGAAGAAGCTGGCATGAACCATATGTACGGAACCCACAATTCCCCTCGCGGTATCCTTCCTATTAGCCGAGCTAATTCCGGCATGCGGATTGGACGGATTCAGATCGGATCCAGATTTTTTGTGAGAAAAGAGCCTCAGAGATCGTCGGGAAGAAAGCCATCAACTAATGACCATCATTTACGTATGAAAAAAACCACTCACTGATTGGAACCTTAGGGAGTCCTGAGGTTTTCACTGAAAAAAAGTACTGAGTTTATGAATTTTTTTCAACCTGTGTACGATTTTGAACGAGTACTAAGCACGGTCAAGTCAGTGTTTTTATCCTCCCAGACAAGTCTGGTACCAATTAACCGACCCCGGAGGGATGGAAGGCTTGGTTGGCCCGGGCGACCCAGGATTTGATCCCCGGACCGCTCGCGTGGTAAGCGTGCCACTTGTCACTACACCACTTCCGCCCTCAACAAAAACACTGACTTGTACATCGGCTGGCCCCCGCAAGTCATTGTATAGGCCACATCGCATTCAAACGCCACTACGAATGTACAAATGGAAGTAGAATGCGTGCCGCATCCCAAAAAGGGATTGATCAACGGCAAATGCTTTATCCTTTATCCTTTATAAGCACGTTCGATTCATCGATTGACCTATGATATTATGCAATAGGTCTACTTGTCCATGTGTTTCTGCGTTTGTCACAAAATTCGGAAGAAATCCTGGAGAACCATTCAAAGAGCCCGGGTCAAGTTTGAGATGGGTAGGGCATGGGTTAAAAAGTACAAAATATATATGAGCTGGGCGGGTCTCCGCCCACAATGGGCGGTGCCGACGGCAAAATTTTCGAGTTTTGCTACAAAACAGCCCAGAGACCAAAAAATATGTAAAAGTGTGCGCTGAGTTGATGATTCCGGCCGTGGTAGGCGGAGCGTTTTCTAAATGGGCGGCGCTCAACAAAAAGCTTGTAACTTGGTTGAGAGGTTGAGAGCTTATAGAGCAGGAAAAAACCGGTTGAGAAGAGCATTATTCAAGGTGTTCTCAGCATGCCTGAACTGGGCAGATGCTCGTCCACAGTGGGCGAAGCGTGTCTTCAAATAGGGGGTGTTTATTACAAATCTTCATAATCAAGTTCGAAGTCGTATCGAAATCCTGGGATTCGGAAAAAAAAGTAAATGGAGGCCAGAGAAGGAGGGAAGTATACGGAGGGTGGTGGGCGACAACGAGGGCGGAGCTTACCGCTGAACTCATAACTTGGTTACGAGAAGTCCTGGAGACCGGGAAAAAGTGGATGAGTCTGACAACGGAAGAGAGGTCAACTGCTACTGGTGGGTGGGGCGTGCACCGAAGTGGGCGGGGTTTGTACGTGATATGGGGGCCCAGGCCTCGGCCACACCAAAGCGCAAGACAAGCCCCAGCGCCTTAGTCGAGTACTCTCGAGCCGCTAGATAAGCACACACTTCGTTTGTAAGTAGCAATATTTTACAAGTCACCGAACGATTCAGTCCACTCTAATTCTCGTGCGTGCTATTGTCATGATTAGACTTTCATAGACAAAGTTGGATACGCTTAAAATCTTGCAAATTTACTCCGATTGTCACGAAGGGGAGGGGGGCGGGTGGGGAGGGAGCAAGGCGGTACGCGACAGTCCGTGCTCGCACTGTGGACACCTGAGCTCAGTCACGCCAGGACACGCGTTACTAGAAGTGCGTATCGGATGGTGGCCCTGCCCAAAGCCGGGCCAGTCGTCACCCGCAGCCTTTGTCGGTTGAGGTCTACTTCTTCCCTCTGAGGGGAACACTAGACTACGGCCGCCAGAAGGGTAAGGCGGCACATGAGTTGCGCAGAGTACCGCATGGGCTTTCACTGCAGCGCGCACTGTAATTGCCTTGACGGGGCATCGACACATTATATGTGTTACTAACGAGGTTCACCCTGGTTAGGCCCGATGGTGTAATCGGCTGTAGGCCCTCAACAGTGAGGGAGGGGCAGAGCGCATCATAGGGTTGCCGCCAGAACCCTTCGGAACAACGCCCACGCCGACAACGTGAAAGTAGAGCATCGAGAATGTCCAGGACAAGGGCCATAATAAATGTCTTTATATTTGTTGTACTCGTGTGTAGAACTAGTGTCATGCGTAGGCCAGGGCGAGGACCGACTTGTGTCCCTATAAATATAGTGATTGAGTTTTGTTGTTTATTTCTGTTTGCTTTACATCTTTTTAGTGTAGGATCCCCATCGCATCTGCGCTGCTCGTTGAAAACGGCACGGACTCGGATGGCCCCCAGCCCTGCATCCTCTATTCAAACCAAAGGGACCCTGAAAACCCTTATATCGCCATTGAGAACGAGCAGTGGACGGTCTTGGAGGATCAGTACCATCCTCGCAAATAGTCCGTAATAAAGATTAGACCTATCGATGCTATTATAAGCTGGATTGTCAGTATTCCTGCAAAAGGATACAATCCGTCTCTGGAAGAACACTGAAGATTTCTGCTGTTTGCTCAATTAAAATATAAAATATTTTGAGTCGAATTTACTCACGGACGGGGATTGAGGGGAGCGACTGCTTGCCCGTTGGCTCCTTCGGTTGTGTCGATGCTAGAAAACACACAGTGAAAACTTCATGAATGGTCGAGAAGTGTAAAGTACACGCGAAAGAGCACTGATGAAGTGAAGCAGACAAGCGTAATAACTTAACACCTTGGAGCCAGAGCGACCTTGTTGCCTACAAGTAGCAAATATAGCAACGGGGGGGTTCGTAATTTTGGTGATTTTCGCTCAACGCCTAATTTTTTGAGGTAAAAATTGCGTGAAAAGGCGGGGTCTATGAATTTCCTGAAAAGTAGCAACGATAGGACTGACCCTGCCTTGCAGCCATGCAGCCCATACGAGCTGCAGGCCTCGACCACCTAGACCTTATGACCCAAATTTTAATACAAATATTAATATTTCTTTGTAATCCTTTCATACTCGTCAGGTTTCGTCGCTTCATACTAGTAGTTTCTTCTAACCGCTTAAAATGATCTAAAATTTCCATTGGAAATCCCAAGGCGTCGCAAAACGTGAAAAAAAAATAAATAACATTGCCGTGCTCCACTGCTAAATGTTCTGAAAGGGAGGGAACATGAAAAGCACTGAGTCCTATCGACAACCAGTATATGCAGTACACAGAATTAAATGATGTATGGTCATGAACATCTGAATCACTCACTGCCATCTTTTGTTGAGGATTCTGTTGTCGCGTTCTGAAAACATACAGATCCCATTATTAGGCGCAGAGCTGCAGAAAATTAGTGTTAAAAAACCGCTCAGTTTTAGCATAAGCATTACTAAACACGTACACAACGTTACGCGCATGGCGCGTCAAATTCGCACCGCACACATCCTGACGCGCAAGCGCGTCAAGTCTGTGTTATTCATTTTTATCGTTGCGCTCCTTCTTCTCGGGTTTCTTGTATTCATTCTATAGATAATACATTAGCATAACTATAAACCGCCTGGCAGCCAGAGTGGTCAAGTATCCTATATTACAAAAATCCCGCAACGGCACAAAACTCATTCATCTTCCTGCGTATCCTTCCACTGCGAACAATATGAAAGATTGTAGAATTAGTTAATACAAAACTCTGTGAGTTTCAATATATTTGCATGTGATGGAAATACTTAGATACAAATGCTTTTAATTTCATTCGCAGCGAAAGCGTGTTTTTTACTTCTTCGTGGTCATTATGCACTCTTCTAAACAAAAACCTACTGCTACTTATACAGTTAACCTTTATACGTTCATCCTTGTCGAAATAGTCCTATGAAATTCTAGTTATTGTGCATTTTTAACAAGAAATAAGCGGAAGTAAGGTGAGGACGGCGCGGTCGCAAAATCGCTCCTGTCCCACGAGGTGCAAAATGCCAAAACATGCGATGTCGTCAACGTGTTAATTTCAATTTACCTTCGGATGTTATTATTCATACTTGAAAGTGGCCACGCTTGCAGGAGGAGGAAGGCGGGGTAGACGGAGGTGAAAAGTTTCTATAATCGTTCTTAAGTTCGTAAGCATTTTTCGTAAAACCAGGAGTGACGACGCTCCCCAGTGCTTGACAATTGTGTCTCTTCAACTTAGGTGATGCTGCTGATCTCGTAAGAGAGGAGACAAACAAAGCAGCAATAAAGGTTTGTCGAGGTTTCAAATGCCCAAGTTGGCATGCTCATAACTCCACCTTCTCCTCCGTCCGAGTATATGGGCGTCTGGAGTTTCCTTCATATTCTTTGAAACACTTCAAAACAGGATGTTACGATAAAGTGGATGTGTCGGAAGGGGAGTTGGTCTACAACAAAGGGAAGTCGAGCTCTGAGAGCCGGGAAGAGGCTTGTATCGCGGCGAACGTGCGCCCTCACAAGCTAGGGAACTCCAACCCTGGCAAACACCACCTGTCGTTGCGCAACCCGGCTCCTACTGGAGAACTCGACTATTATCGGTTAAATGCTGGCACTGTTAACCGCATACTTTGCTCTTCATGAAAAAAACGTTTCGTTTTTGGGGCCTTCCCCTAGTTTGCCTATGTGATGCGTTGCCAATCGAAGGATATACTTGCTGGTATAATACTGGCTATCGCGATTTACACTTGCAAACGAGCCCTTCATTGTCTCGATGGTTTCTGCTCTGCATCAAGCATAAAAGGAGCCCCTTTTCTCGGTTCCTAGGCCGGATTCTCTCGGATTCTTTCTGGCCTCTACATTCAGCTGCAAAAGATAACAATTTTTCTTAAGATCCGCCTTTGAAGGCGCTAGTTAAGTGAGCTAGCTACACACCTCATAGTCAGACCAAGGGAGCTAGCATTATGGCATCCCTGATGACATTCTCAGGCTAGCACTGCCATTGTCATTAATTTCAGGGGAATGAAAGTGTTTACAGTCCCAAACCATACTTACTTGTTGGCTTTTTATCTGATGGTTCCTTCGAATCTGAAATTGTGCTTGATGATCATTGTTAATATCAGTCACCGACCAATTTTTCTGATATGCGACCTACCTTGTCTTTCACCAAAATACAGGATCAAGCGAATCACCAACGAATAATCCTACTATTTACAATTTGCAGAGTATGTCTGTGCTTGTGGGTTTATCGCGAAGCAGTCATCAGGAGCCGGTATTGACAGCAACATATGTGGAGGATGATAATGAATGATAACAGCTAATAAGGGACACAAGAACGCAACTGACACGAAATGCATGGTGCGCGGCCTAGCAACAATGAGACGGTTCCTCTTGAACATGATGTACAGGGTGGGACGGGAATCAGAAAGTGGCAACAGCTGATGAAGGCTGATATGAGCGAGAGCGGAGGATTCACTTTGACTCTTATCGAGATTTATTTCGTTTTTTTGGCATCATCAGCATCAGGCATTCCAATCTCAATCGCTGAACAT
>MU899223.1:0-10056 GCA_036418205.1 Ostertagia ostertagi | reverse complement strand
CTCGCTCTTCCTTAATACCTGTTGAGAATGGCACTGTCTCAAAAGCGAGAATAGTGAAGGAAAGGCCGAATGAAGCTGCTCCTTAGGTTATGGGAGTTATGAAACGTGAAACCACAGTACAGTTTCTGTCTACAGATCATCATATAACATCTCAATCGATCATGCAACATTGAGTGGAGGTCGGATGCATACCAAGACGAATTCGGACGATCACAATTTTTACCCCTTTCCCTATCGCTTACTTTGGAAGAACATATTTCAAGCACATTACGAGATTGCCAACAAATTCAATTTCCAAACCTGTAATCCTTTTTCCAAGTTCTTGCGAAATTGGAGAGATGTATTTAAGTGACAAAAACCACTAACACGTAACCCTACATACCTCAGTGTTTCAAGATTATGCAGCCAGCTGCAAGAGTGAGGCAAGCCGAGTCATTTTATTTCACTTTCAAAAGAATACGGAGAAGTTGAGTCGAGTTAGCACGCCAATTCTTCGAATCAGGGTCAACCATATGTTGCTCAGAACTCAAAAATTCTACGACCCCCCCCCCTGATAGCTAGCGTCTCATCAAAATTGTTTGCCCACCAACTATGTATAGACCGTCACCACATGGAGAACTGGTGGATAGTTGTTTTTCGCGTTTTGTCTCGCTCAGAGAACGAAATCGAGGCATGAAATTCTACTCATCCTACTGTATATAATTCGCTAAGTATGTCTGTGTGTGTCTGTGTGTGTGCGTGTGTCTGTCACGAAATTCATAGCGCCTTCGCTGCAACAGTGGAGCGCTGTATTTTGAGTATGTTGTAGGGGGTGGGACGGGAACATATTTGGTGGGGGACCAAAGTGATAACGACTGATAAGATCCGATAAGAGGCGCCTAAACGCCAATTCACGATATCCATAGCGCGCGTCCCAGCATCAGTGAGGCGTTGGTTCCAAGAAGTGATGTAGAGGGTGGGACGGGAACATATTTGGTGGGGGACCAAAGTGATAACGACTGATAAGATCCGATAAGAGGCGCCAGAACGCCAATTCCACGATATCCATAGCGCGCGTCCCAGCATCAGTGAGGCGTTGGTTCAAGAAGTGTTGTGGGACATATATGGTGGAAAAAAGAAAGGGATAACGGCTGATAAGGGCCGATAATAACGATATGCGCAAGAATATAGAGGTCACTCAAAACCAGACTTTAGATAAAGCATTTCATTTCAATATTCTTTCATTTGCGTTGTTATCATCAGCCCGAAATACCCACTAAACCGCTATGCCCCCAGAGTTCCTAAAAATGTATGGTGTAAGTTCAAAAATACGATAACGAGTGCTGGATGTATATATTAGGTCAACTCATTCAAACATGTCCAGACATCTAGAGAAATGGTGGGAAAAGTAAAAGAGCTAGAGCATTCTACTTGCTTTTGCTTTTAAGCTAGCACACCCAGCTACGGTTAATTTACTGCTGCAGGAGGAAACACTTAAACACATAAAAGAATTCATAGTGACCCAAATCGAGGTGGAATTTCCAGATGACTGGTGACACACGTAAAATTCGCAACTCGAATTCTGTGTGTGCTGGCTCAACTTACGCGTGATACAGTGTTCTCGAAGTGCTACGTTGAAGATATGGTGTGAGAGCTCAAAGAAGGGAGAACGGAAGCGAGTTGTGGTTGAGGACGCGTTCATATTGTCCACCTTGCCCAAGAAGAGCGGGTGGATGAAATGAGGTTTCAAATGGCGCATCACAGATGTTGAACCTTTGCGATGTTTGCCCACGAGACTTGCAGTCTAGCTGCACCTGTTACGCAAATTGTGCCCAAAAATTGGGGATGGTCCACAGAACATGTTTTTGGATATCCCATTTACTCCCAGATGCAGGAGTCCAGAATCGAATTGGTGTCTGTAGCAATGATTTTCTCTGCCGATAACGGCATTTAAGACTATCAAACTGGACCCTGCTCATAAACGAAATTTGTGTGTAATTGTACGCTGAGGCCAAAGTCAGAAGTGTCAACTTTGGATTAACGCGAATGAGGAACTGCCCGAATTGGATCACGAGAAGTCACGTGGGTTCACGTGGATGATTATTATGGCGATGGATTTCTGAGGTGTGCCTCTTAAATGGCTCTGTCGGGAAAAAACCTCCGGCGTTTCTCAAGTTTATGGCTTGTTTCTTAGCGAACAAATTGACAAAGGAATAGCAGTATAAAACTACAATAACGATATCATCACCTATGTCGATACCAGACCCTACATAGCTCATATTGCTCACGGGTATTTCGATCAAACGGATATTGTGGCCTCTTCTTATCAGCCGTATTTTCCCAACTGCAGCCATGCGACCTCAGCTGTTTTATCGAACTGAACGCCCTACTCGTTCGGAAGCGCTACGACAATTCGTTGATCATCTATACTGACATCAAAAGCATCTTGTCTATACTTGTTGAAATGAAGAAGCTGCGCGGTGTCCAGTGTTTTCTAGACGCTGGGATCGGGTCGTTAACAACGACAAGATCTGCTTGACTTCACACCAAAGTATTAGCTTTTTATCTTTCCTGCTGTTCATTTTATTCGAATAAAACCGTGGACATGTTTGAATGAGATGACCTAATATTTTAACATCACACACAATCCGACCGCTAAATTACACTGGCATTCGATGCATGGTGGTTGTTTACAGACACCACTTTAGCTCCGCACTCCACTGCGCGTATCAAACGGTGAGCTTCTGCTAAGATAAAGAGCCTATGTTAGCGGTGAATCTAGCGCTTTGTCGGCTGTCCTGTCTCATCCCGACCTTCCGTTTAATGCGCGCGGTAGCGTGCGGCGCTAACTGGTTTAAAGGCAAAGGTCGGGCTTAGTGAACCTAACCAACCCTTTCGGTCATTCCTGTAATTGGTTACGCACCCATAGAGATGTTCCCATGCTCAAAATCTCAAACGACGCGGTAATAAGGCCTCAGGGCACGTACTATGCGCTATCGCCGCCTAGCCCCGCTACGACCGCCCACCTCGGGATGTGGCATAACGTGTGAAATCAGCTAGGTTGATAGCCGTATCAACCGATAGAACGACTGATATCTTCAGAAAACTTGCTTGTACGTGCCTCTTCCCCAAGCCGGCCTCCTTCATTGCTTTTGAGAAAGAGGGCTTTGTTAACGGCCTTGTCGAGGGTTTTTCGCGGTTTTTTCTCCACTGCCGTTACACTTCGCATCTCTATACTCAGTTTCAATCGCCATAATCCCCCTTATTGAGCCAGACTTTTGCCTTTAATAATAAAAGGGGAAGTTAGACTTATAGCTAGGCCTACAACCAATCTTAGAGCCAAAAGTGACATTCAGAGCTGCTACTCATACGAAGATGACAAAAACTATTGCTATTCTCAATACATTGAAAAATCTCAAAAGACAGATTTCTGGCGCACTATCCTCATTTACAACACCAGTTTTGCTCGCCCGCTATCGCGCGCATCACACGGCAGGCTTTAGCGAAATTGGAGGACCCATGGAATATCAGCATGAGGTACTCCATTAACCACCTCACTATTGAATGTGTTAGACCTTTCCCAGTTTCGCTGAAGTCATCGAGAATACGCGTGATAACGTCTGGAGCTGAACTGGCATATTTATCTCACAACTGTAAACATCCAGCATTCTTCTTGAATTCAGATAATTTCGCTGCGAATAGGATTTGCTTGTCGTCACTTTCAAAATAAAAAAGAAATATGCCTATTTACATTTACACAGTGAGGAGCGAATGCTTATCATTTATTCACATTAATATTATTCAGAAATCCCAAAGGATTTAGCGGTTCAGTGAGCTTGGGTTTTTAACATTGCATTAGAAATGAAACATATCATTTGCTGAAGGCTTGTCTGAGTTTATGCAATCAGATTCTATTGAGTAACCTGGTCATCTCGATACAATGTGCTTGTACCACTAAGAATAGAATTCGTAAGTCACCGATCACCACCAACAATGTCCCCGTCCCACCTCACATAACACCTGTAGTATGGACGCTCTAGTGTCAACGCGAGCTGCGTAACGGAATTGACGACTTTTGCGTTCTGACGCGCCTTATCAGCCCTTATCAATTGCTATCGCTTTCATTCATGTACCACAATGTCCCCGGCACCACCTATCACACCTGTCCATCAGTGTCCAACCCATGTAACACCTGTAAGTATGGGCGCGCTAGTGTCAACGCGACTGCGTAACTGAGTTGACGAATTTTTGCGTTCTAGACGCTCCTTATCAGCTTGTATCAGCTGCTATCGCATTCAGTCATGTACCATCATTGTCCCGCGGCCATCCTCCATAACACTTGTAAAAATAGGCGCTCTAGTTACCAATATGAAGACAAAACGAAATTGGCGATGCTCGCTTTCTAGCCCCTCTTATCAGCTATTATCAGTCGTTATCAGTTCCTATCACGTACCACTTGTGTCCCCATCCCACCCCTATAACATATGTAAGAACCACTGCGCTATCATTACTGTGACTCAAAGCAACAAGCCACACACCAACAGACACACTTAGCCGCTTTATATATACCAGATTGGTCCCCCGGCAAGCGCCGGAACCTCCCTACCTTGCGTAAGCTTTCCCTTCTCCCTCCTCTCCTTACTCACCCCTC
This sequence comes from Ostertagia ostertagi, assembly GCA_036418205.1. Classification (NCBI taxonomy): domain Eukaryota; kingdom Metazoa; phylum Nematoda; class Chromadorea; order Rhabditida; family Trichostrongylidae; genus Ostertagia; species Ostertagia ostertagi. Next base: position 5,426 of record MU899223.1, on the reverse strand, counting down.
GTTCCTCCTCTGCTCGCCGGCTACCACAGCATCACCTTGTGGAATGACCGAAAGTGTGCTAAGTGCGTGTTTATATAGCCGTTCTGGGTTATCACAATCATGCTTGTGCAAAACATTGATAGCGCAAATCCTGCGAGCTACCCAGATTTGTTAGCGGTTTGTTTATCCCATGAGCTTCCTTCTCACTCACTTCATTTTGCGGACGGACACACATACATACATACATACACACATACAGATACACAAACCGACACACAAAGTTAGCGCTTTATAAAATAGAAGGATAGGATTCTAATCTTCTACTATTATATCTTACGCTTTCCGTTAACATATCCTTCATTGTCGCGTACTAACCAAACCTTAAGACTCGCGAACTATGAACGCAGCCTTAGGTCAGCCTTATCTCGTATTTTGCTGATCGAGCGATTCCCTACTAGCGATTCGCTGACGTCCACGGCGCGTCGCGATACCAGCCAATCGAGGGATTCGCTGGCCGCGACGCGACCGCAGACGTCAGCGAATCACTAGTAGGGAATCGCCCGATTCGCAAAGTCTGACCTCTCGATCTCACAACTGACCACAAATGTACCCTTAGACATTTTCTCATCGTCGCTGACCTCTGAAGCCGTATTTGTGAAAAAAAAGCGTCAGTTAAAGATGTAAACCAGAGTATTTCGAAGGAGCTCCCACTTACCACGCATGTATAACAGAATAGAATAAAGCGAGATCAGCAGCAGACAAATGAAGATTTTAAACGAACGGCTTTGACGTAATTGTTCACTCATTGTCTGAAAAGGAAGTGGTCAGAACTACCCCTTGGTTTGAATAAATGATTGAGTGAAGCTTGAGCGCAGTGTTAAAGTGTCTATGACAAGCCACAGCTATCATTTCATAGGCTCAGGACTGACGAATCATCAGAGCGCTATTGTAAATGAGAGAAAACAGCTGCCGCTGCGGCATATCTGCATCCTCTCGACAAAGTAGTGCTAACGTTAGAAGAAAACGAGGGATCTGCGAACTAAGGGAATGTAGGAAGTTCAATCGACATGTGTGAAATGCTGAAATTATCGGGCTTACTGTCTCGCTCAGATTACGTCGCCAGTTGCGGTGACCCGCGTCTCCTTACTCCTCCCAACTATAGCAGCACTCGTAGGATAAAGAATGTGGTATACTAAAACAGGTTTTGTCGGTTTGCATAAGCACAGAGGATAGACACTGAATTTTGTCTGATCTCCTTCTAAGGGCGTGTACAAAACAGGAGACCATATTCTTTCAAACCTCACACCATAGATCAATTCTAAGAAAAAATACGTGCCGAAGTTAAGAATGAGCATTGTGCTAATGCATAATTACACTTTCCATGATTTACGATCAATTATTTAGGAACTGGAGAAAAGGGAAAAAAAAAAAAGGAAAAAAAAGGCGAAAAGCTCTTAAATTGTAGATTATGAACGCGGTTATCTATCAGCCCTGATTGTACACGCTATCATTTTGCGGTGTAAGACCAATTCAGTAGGACACTGCAATTTAGGTAATTACGCGTAGAAGGGAGAAAGGGTAAGGAAGTAAAGGGGAAGTATAAACTGCTCACGCTCCGCCGTCTCTCTTCCTCTAGGACTTTATATGTAGTCGAAGTTAGAGCAGCAGTCAAAGCAGGGTTCAACCAGAGTGAAAATCGTGTCGAGGAAACGACCGCATCTTTACGACCCCCTCCCCTCTACCGTTGGCTCTGATACGACCCCTTCTTGTCCTCCGCACAACCGGTTTCATAACAAAACGTTAGTATTAGACGTTCGAGAGGCAGGCAGCGCAGAGCACTCAGCCGGATTTCAACCTCTTTCCAGGTTCAAGCTCCAGAGGCAGAGTTTTGCTCATTATTCGACATTTCTATGATGACTTCAATTGTCTATTACAGTAAAAAGAATCCTAAAGGTAGTCGAGCGGTAAAAATCAAAATATCTTCTAGCTCAAACCCAAAGGCGTACCGACTATGAAGAATAATATGATGTGATAGACGAGAAAGCAGAGGAAAAACAGGAATTAGACCTCTGTTAGAAAAGAACGGGAGCAAAAAGGGAAGGAAATCAGGCAGTTGAGCAGTCTCGCGCTCCATCATATCGTACTACTGTCCGCCCTAACGTCGCGCGCGCCTTTCGATTGGAGCGCGTCAGTTGGGAAAAATCGCCAAATCTACCCCTTTTTGAGGACTATAACTTTCCGCAATGAGAAGTATTTCAAAAAAGAAGGCAGATTCTGAATGCACAGACTTCTAGTTTCCAAATTGTGCTGAGCTTTTTTCAAGCACTTCTTTCTCGAGAGTGGGAAGACGTCGAGGAATTGTCGAGGAAATTGAAATTTACATGCGAGTTTTCACTCTTCGGAAGACTGTAACTGTCTTCATTGGCAATCTTTCAAAATCGGAGAGCATTGTAAAGTAGAAGATTGGCGCTTTCAGATAGGTGCTCCAGTTGTTTCAGCATATTTCCTAGTTCGCGAGAAATCTGCGTCGAGGAAATGTCAAGGAAATTTTCGAAGCTACTAGAAAACTCTACTTCTCCCACACCGTAACAAGGAACTTCTTTGAGAACGCTCAAAATGCTTCTGGCATATCACCTCGATGGAGTGAATAAGAAATGATACTGGGCGCAAATCTGTTACGTTTTGGTATGCGCCGTGCAGAGACCCCACTCAGAATCATTTGAAAGGTGTTTCTTCACAAAACAATTTGCTTGTGCAGACCAAATGGTCTCTAGTCTCAGTTGAGTAGAGTGACTCTTATAGTTATAGTCTAGTTCGATCATTCCTTCATTTACGTCGGTTCATTTCCAACCCTCTTCCGATAAATGACGCATTTGCGGGTGCAATATGTGACTATGTCAGGAGGGCTACGAATCTTCCCGTTTTGAACCTTCTACTGATATCCTGCTCCACTATCTTAAAGCGCCTACACCAATTCAGAGTAGATATCCCATTTGAGCTTTCATTCCAGTCAGTTTTAAGATATCAGTTGCTTATTCTAATTAGAACTTATTAGTGATGACAGTGAATGGCAGCAGCATAGTGTGTCCTGCACAGTGGCGTTGTTTAACCTTGCGCTTACGACCCCCCTCCAATTCCCATCGGATCAAATACGACCCCCTGTCGAGGATTTCCTCGACCGTTATTTACCCTGGTTTCAACCATTCGATCCCAAGGGGTGGAAGCATACACTAGCCCTAGTCAAATACATAGGAAATGTTCGTGTTGAAACACTTACCTTTGAAAGGCGTTGGAAGGGGGTCTACGCCTTTGAAGTGGGCGGGTCCACCGAGCCTCGGTGCGGCCGCCCACTTCAGTTTGGAGAGTGCGTGATTGGCTGCGCAGGCATTTGCGGTCATTTCGGGACCACCGGGACTATTTGAGGTCAATCCTTTCAAAAAACAATGTCGATGATGCTTAGAGCGCGTACGTTTAGTCACTCATTCGAATTGAGATTTCTTCGCAAATTTTTTTTTTTCGATTTCCATCATCGGATCCCCACTTTCAACAAGCGAACCCAGTTTATTTCGTATAAGGAAGGGGAGTGGGGCGACGTGGATTAAAATGACATGTTGCGACATGATTACATGCATTTACAACATTTTGTGACGTTTCTTTAGCACGGTTCTTTCAGCAGTGTTTTGCCACTACACAAGATATCTGGATTGGAAACTGCGGGCAGGTTCAGGCAACTCGTCCGACACGCGTCTTTCTTTTTCTTCCTCATCTTCCCGCCAGAGGGGGAAGTCCTTGTCTTAGACCCCGCTCGACTTTTTTGGGAGTCCCTGTCTTAGACCCTGCTCGACTTTTTTTTAAACTTTTCCTTAATTATGGGTCAGCTTTTCTCCCACAACTCCATTATATTCGGTTTTTGCCTGCGAACTCTTCCTTGGATTGTTGCTTTAAGCGTTATCTTATCCATGACCCAGAAAACTCTTGTTGGTCCATTATGTTCAAGGCAGCGATTAGTAAACTGGTAGCGTGTCGTGGAAGCATATGCACCATGCGAATCAGTTACTGGCAGCCAGGGAAGCGAAGTGTGGCGCTTCCACGACCTAATCTGTGCTGAGCAGGACTTTGAAAGCACAGCGACCCAAAAAGCGATCCTGCCCACTAGTTTACTTGGTGATTTGGACGAGCTGCGTTGCAGCAGCGGCACAACTGAATACTCGATTGGGAGCAGGATTGTCATGCTGTCACAAACGCGTCGCACTGAACTCGTTCATGCGTCGCTTCTGCAGGATACGGTGTTCGTCATGAACAACCACTGAACATAGGGCCGCCGTTTTGCGTTTTTTCTACGGATTTCTCCACTTCACCAGTGTGTACCATTGAGCACCATCAGTCTTCTATAAACCCTTCTTAAACCTATCGTAACCACTGCCTTTAACTTTGAACCTTGGGCTAGGCGCTCATGGGGGATATTGAATTTGAGTGATTTACAATAATCCTACTAATATACTCGATATCGGTGAGTTGGGGGGCGTGTCACCGGAAGTGACGTGCACTTGATAGAAACTATGTGGATAAGCTGCTTCCAACATACATCGCTGGCTATCAGCAAAGCATGCTGGCAACAGCTTATCCACGCACTTCTATCAAGTGCACGTCACTTCCGGTGACACACCCACCCCAACTTTCGGATATCGACTGTATATAATCGGCTAAGCGGTTGTGTGTGTGTGACCGGAAATTCATAACTTCGTTCCCTTTGATCCCAGAGCGCTCAAACTTCTAGGGTATATAGGGGGTCGGGCGTGAACACTGATGATGGGTGGCGGAAAGTGATAAGTACTGATAGAAGCTGATAACGGGCGTCAGAATGCCGATGTCACCAACTTCCTTACGCCGTTCGCGTTGGCAGTGGATTGCTAGCACTCATGAATATTGTGTAGGGTAGGACTGGGACCCAAATGGTGAGCGAAGGAAAGTGATAGCAAATGATAAGGGCTGATAAAGGGCATCGGAATGCTAACGTCGTCAGTTTCGCAACGCCCTTTGCGTTGACCCTAAGATGTTCGCACTCATGAATATTATGTGGGGTGAGGCAGGGACCAAAAGGGTGATTGGAAGAAGGTGGTAGCAACTGATTAGAACTGATAAGGGGCGTCAAAGTGTGGATACTACCAGTTTCGTTGCGGCTTTCGCGGTGACATTGGAACCTTGGCTGTCACATGTGGTATAGGGGATGGGACGGGAACACGGATAGTGGGTGATCAAAAGCGATAACAACCGATAACGGTTGATAAAGAAGTTAGGATTTTGAGTACCGCTGATTTCGTTGTAGCCTTCGTGGTGACAGTAAATATTAGCTCCTACACGCTACAAGATGGGACGGAGATACGGTGAATGTGGGTGACAGAAAGGGGTATGAAAGGCAGGTGCACTAAAAAAAATAGCGACAATTG